>VDFB02061134.1:0-28948 GCA_007258455.2 Sequoia sempervirens | reverse complement strand
AATAGAGTAATAATTATGGATTCATGACACATTCACCATCCTTGTGGGTCTATATGTGATAATGGGTCTAATAATTTTATGATGAAGTATGTAGAAAAAAATATACATGGTCATAAAATAACCTCTTTAAAAGGATTTTAACCCTGGGTAGGGACCAATTAAAGTAAACTATTTGAAAGGATTTTTAATTAACATCAACCAAAAACCAATAAAAGCATCCACACATTAACAAAAAATGTGTTCTAATAAATCTTGAAGACTTAAATAACTTGAAAATACCACTTTGGAGACAACAAAGTAATAGATAAGCAATGAAAATTGACACAGTAATTGAACACTGAAAATGGATTACGAATTATAAGTAGTCTGCTCCATTGTATTACTTCAAAATATAAGCATTTGTAACAAAAGTCTTTTAATATGATATGGATGGGCAGATTATGCAACCTATCTTCTTACTAATGCCTACTCTAATGGAATATGATTTAATGATGATGATTTCAAAATTGAGCCCTAGTTTCCCTATTTGTATGGGAAGCAACAAGCTTCAGACATGTTTACAAAAATTCACATCGCTTCATAAATAAAACATAATTAGCATAAACATAAAAATATTGAGAGTTTGTTGGTGGATGCACTATAGTCTGTTAATCTCCAACAACTACTCGTGATCACCTAAGACCTTTTCAAGGCTCATGCACCATGACCATGTATCAAAACCATCAAACTCCATTCCATGTTCCTCCTCTCTTACTTGGCCTATACAATGAACGAGTTAATCTTTGACAAATTCTCAATGTACCCAATTTTGGCATGAGTGTCTACATTATCTATAATATATTTCATGGCATACTCCAATTCATAAATTCTTCCAAGTTGTTGATGTGTTTTCTTAAGTACCTCATCTTCTTCACTGATTGCATCAAGAATAACTGGAAAATAGTGGGCTATCTCATCCTTCCATGTATCCTGATCTTTCAATTTTGTTTCCTTAAAGAAGTTGGGCAAGGCCATACTTAGTGGTTGACTAAAGTCACTTAACTCCTATGTCAAGATGTTATGGAAATATTTATGGGCTTTCATAAGCTCTTTATATTCTTGTAGCACATCAGTGTTATCTTCCTTCATTGCTATGATGTGAGACTCCACTTCCTTCATTTTGTCACTCAATCTAGTGTTTTCCAATAATGTTGCATATATTTTGTCATGAATATGCCATACTTTCTCAGCATGCTTATACATATCTTCAAATCTCATGCAGACTATCTCTAATTCCATTTTAAAGATGGTGGTCTTGAGCTTTCCTTTTAACTCCTCTTTTTCCTTCTAAACTTTCTCATGTCTATGTTTTCAGTAGGTAGTTTCTGAAATTGCTTCTAGCACATTTCCTTCATGCTCAACCAATGGAGAGTAAATCCCTGAGGAAGAAGGAAATCTATCTCTATAGTTGATCAACCCCTACTTTAGCCTTACATTCTCTTCTATCAGTCCCTTGTTATCACTTATCAGTTTCTAAATTTGAGCCTTGGTGAAATTGGCCACATTTACATTCAAGTCAGTAGCTTCCATAGGATTTGTCTCTCCTACCCTTTACACCAAAACATGTCCATAAATTTTATCATGATCAACAAGGGAAGGCTTTTTTCCTAGCGGGTAAAGTGCCCATATCTGTAAAGTAGTATTATCAGGATTATATCTTGATCCAGTATAGATCTTATCACCAACTTCATCTGTCAAGTGGAAGGTTGTATTCTTTCTCTTTATAAAGTTGTCAAACACAATGGCTAAACTGATATCCCACCCTGGAAGGAGCATAACCCTAGCTTCTTGCAATAATGTTCTTCCTCTCTCAGCAGTCATCTTCTTCATCTCTCTATCAATTTAATGTTGAAGCTCTTTCAAAGCATATGCTTCATTTTCAAAGTCAATGTCTTTTAGCCTTTCCCTTACCACATTTCACTTATACTCATAGATGAAAGCCTTAAATTTAGAAGTTTGGATAAATGTGTCATCTGCAATGAATTCCTGACTAGTACAGTGTCTCACATCATCAGATAGCTCATTGGAAGCTTCAAAGGTAAGTACACTCCTTTCCAGTGGAATTTCATATTGGGTAATAACAGGAGTGTTAATTTGTGTGACCTCTTCTTCCCCTTCAATATCATCTTCAACCATGATCGGGGTGTCAACTAAGAAGCTTACCTCTGGAGTAGGCTATGGTGAAAAATGGCCCAGTGGTGTTATATTTTCTACTTGCCTTCTAGAGCCAACATTTCTTCTCTTCTCAAATGCCACTAGAGGTACATCCTTTATTATTTCTTCTTCATGCAGAAGCAATTAATCAACTCTTTCCATAGGATCTTGAATTTCATGAAAAGCTTCCACATAGGTTGGGTTATTATTCATTCTCCAAGCCTTGACCATAACAATTATATTGTATGCATTTATCCTCATTATCACTTGACTTTCCTCATAGTTCCTGATGACATCATCAACATGGAACTCATGCTCATATCCTTTTAGTTTTTGAAAAATTTTGGCATCATAGATGAAATGCTTAGGGTCAAAAAAATTTCTCTTGTTTCCTACCAGCAAGCCACAATAATCCAACTTGCTGCCAACCAAGTCATACCTTGTATAAGCAATAATAGTGAAGTCACCAAAACAAAGAGTGGAAGGCATCAAAGTTTTCCTTCCATAGCTTTTCAAATGCATGAAGGTTGAGTAAGAAAATTGTCTTATGATCTCCAGGTATGCAACCTTATTTGGCACAGTCTTAGGAAATAAATATGGTGTTGCCTCAAATCCATATACTCTAATGACAGTACAATTTGCAAACATATACCAATCTCCCCAATTGTGATTTATTTTTCCATCATGACCCTTCTCCTTTGGTCGGAGGAACCTCTATACTTCTAGGGATATATTATAGTCACATTTGTGGCCAAGTAATTTGTATAAGAGTTTGAAAAAAATGTTCTTCAAAGTATAGGTAGTGGGATCTTCATCCTATAGACAATCTAATCAGGCCATCTGTGGTCTTATTCTATCATTCTGAGTATCATATATGTGTTATTTCTGTCATCAACCTCAGCCAGTGCCTCTAAGTGCAAATATGTTCAGGTGTGTTGTCCATGGCTAATTATTATTAAATCAAATTCAGGATGTGTTCATTAATCAGTGAGATCTTTTCAAAATACTTTCATTTATTTCATGGAATAATTCATATTTACATAGCTTCATTTGATTGCAAGAATCAGAATGATATTACAACATTGCTTTGAAATGCATTTTCTTTTCAAACGAAAAGCATAAAGATGAAATCAAATATCCACACAAGTCGTGGATGTGACTATCACAATGCACCATTAATAGTACGCTACACTATGGAAGATGCGAAAGAAAAATCACATAAGTAAATGACATAATCATCATTGCCTATTTTGGCCGATGGTCGATGATGAATGGTGCACCTTTGTCTTCTCGAGTTCTGTCGACCTATAAGAGAAAAGAGGGAGATGTCAGAGGCTCTGATTATGAAGAAACCTATATGAGCCACCAACAATAGTGCAGCCTACTATCAATCATACATTGAAACAATCAAGAAAAGTACAGAAGAAATGAACTAAAGGAGAAACAATATGATCATCATATCTTGTTTTTTATGCTAACATTGTTTGTTTCTTTGTGCAGGTATAGGGAAAATCACGAAGCTGATCATTATTAGAAGACCAAGCATGTGGAGAAAAATGGGCTCCCACAAGGGTAGAGCTCGACATGCTGCCCTATTCATTATAAATGGGTTGATTTAAAGATTACATCATCATATATTCATCAAAAGAAATGAGATACAACTGAAAGAGTAAAGCATAGTTATCTATCAAGCTATTAAACCAATTGTGCATTCATAACAATCAGGTTAACGCTTTCTAAAAGCTACAGGTGAATAGTGAGTTTAACTTGCTCAATTAATTCAGCTGGGTACAATTATATCAAACATATGTTGTATGGTTCACATTCTGTGTTATTTGTTCATCATGACCATTTGTCAGGTTCGGTTCATCAGTGTTCTTTCAAAACCAAGGATAGTGAACAGTTATACATTATGCCTTAATGAAGAGTTTTATTTCAATTTTCATCATAGAAGAGAACAGATTTATGGAACAGCTTGTTAAGTGGAGCATAAAAATGCATGAAGAGTGCCAGGTTGAAGCCCAAGAGCGTAAGGGAATAGATATTGCATCAAATTATAATGAACAGTCAGTTCCAGGTTGGCTGATAAGTAAATGCAGCATTGAGAATTATAATGCGGAAATATTTGTTCCAAAATGACAAGAAATGATAGCAGTTATTAACGGAAGGTGTTTCTGAAATGTTAATCATGCACTTGAAATGCACTGAAATAATCAGTTAAGGTGCAGTCCATAGAGCTACATTGTTTTGATTTAAATTTTTGCATAAGTCCAAAATAAAATCAAGAAGTCGATCATCCTGTGTTTCTTCAAGGAAAGTCAATAAGGAGGCAACATAACAGTGGTCTGAAGAGTATTGATGCCACTATTCTATCAGGGTATGTGTGGTCACTAAACAAAAGCGAGCTCATTGACTATTTTCATTACCAAATCTGAAGTACAAAGACAAAAAGCAAGAGTTGTTGTATGGTAGAGTTAAGGACTCCAAAAAGGAACAATTCTGAGTGCAAAGGAAAACAACATGAAGTCGATATTTAAGTAATGCAAATAACAGATACATTTCCAACATTCATGAACCTATGGTTATTTTCTTCACAAAGAGAAAAATGCAGGAGTACAGGGATAACTCTACGAGTTGCAAGAAAAATGCATATATAAGAGGGTTTTAAATAATCTTTCAGTTTTATCAATGGTGGTCGAGCTAATTTTCATATGAATATTAAAGACAAACAGATATATTTCTAGCTTAGCCATGTGAGTTTTTCTTTTCAACAGAATATCAAGTGGAGCACAAGCCATCATGGGTCGAGCTTATAATTTGAATGTACAATGCATACATTTTGTTTCCCGAATACCCATGTTTGGGGTTTGCTTTTAAAATACAGAAAATACAATTGCAGTGATAACCCATGTGAGGATTTTGTATGAGACAACAAGAATAAAAAAATGCGAATTTCCTTTGGAGGGTCGAGCTTCAGACTTAGAGAATGCTAGTTTTCCTTCTATTTTCATGATACCCATATTGGGTTTTGTTCTCAACTATGGAAAGAGAGGAGATTCATGTTTTGGGTCAAGCCCAACGGCTCTAAAAAGTGTTTTCCCTGAGATACACATGGCGCGGCTATGTAATGGCCAGAGATTTATAATTAAAAGATGAGAATTCATAAGCTTTTTGTTTTACATAGAGATTCCAATAGGTAAAGATCAAGGATTTACCATTGTTGCTTGTTGGAGACAAGAAGCTGCGGCCAAGAGCTCCACAGAGCTTCCAGAAACCAAGAGTTCGAGCTCTCAAAATGGCAGTCGAGCTCTCATAGTAGAAATAGAGCACAGAAATAGTAAATATGAGCACAGAAAATATAAAGCAAAGGTATTAGAGGCTATGTTAGCCGCGGCCACAAGGCCAGAATGAACAAAAATTAAAAGCCATAGAAGCTATAAACAAATAGCTTACCCTCGAGCAAGTTCCTTCTTGGAGTTTTCCAAGTAGAAGTTTGAGTTCAATCTCATACAGGTCAGTCAGTGAAGAGAAAGAGCACAAGAATGTAAGGAAAAGTCAAAGATAAACATGAACAAGTCGCGGCCTTAATGGCTTTTCCTATTTTTGAATGGTAAAAGAGCTATAATAACAAACAAAACAAGCTTACCCAAATGGAGTTTCGACTGTCAGAAGGAAAATTTGAAGATTCTCAAAGCACACGAGCTCAGACCAAGTTCAATCATGGCGGCGAGCTCTCTCAGGCAGAGCTTGATTTTTCTCCAAGTGATGAGTGCAAAATGAAATGATTTAGGGTTTGACTTCTTTTGTTCATGCCCTAATTCGACCCAACATTATAATTGTCTAGAATATTCATATTTGTCAATAAGCATGTGGGTTATTTTGAATTAGGGTGACATTGCATTATGATTCATTCAAAGTCTAAAGTTTAATATTAGAGGGGGCCGAATTCAAATTCTTAGGTTGGCTATGTTTGAAGTCTTTAAGGCTTGAGTTACATTCACGTTTGTGCCTTAAAGATAATTAGAACCTTGAGTATCCTAGCTTTATTGTTTTTATGAGAAAACAATGAGGGTATAATGGTAAATATCTTATGACCTAGGTTAATATCACTCTACTTAGGATTTTATTTTAATTGATTTTAGAGAAATCAATTGGGGAGAGTGATATACATTGTTATTTTTATGATTTTTTAAGAAAAATGAAAGCATTGTGATGGAGAAATAAGACGTATTTCTTTTTGCAAAATATTTTCCAATCTTTTATTGCAAAAATAGATAAATTATAAAATCTGCAATCCTATAAAGCAGAATCGTAAAGCAATCTCTTATAAATTGTTTTATGATTTCTTGCTATTTTTAGCAGATTCATGTTGACTTTTCCCCTTGGTCGGATTTGGGTCTCATCTTGGAGAGATAAGGTGTTTTTCTGGCTTTTAAAGTGGATTCAGCCTTTTTTTAGAGGCTTGACAGTTTGATCATAAAAGCAGTATGCTTTTTTCTGCTTTTATGCAGTTTTTGAGACAGTTTGAAGCTTTTTTCCTTGAGCTTCTTTGTGAGCTCAAATTAGGGTTTTTGAGAGTTTTATCTTTGAAAAGACTTAGTCTTTTTCTCTCCTTCTCAGTTCAAATTTCAATTCCTTCTCATACACATTTTTGAGCTTGTGAACTTTTGTACTCAGTTTTAGATAGACACTCTTTCAGTTTCAGTAATACAGTAGAGTTCTTCTTTCCATTTTCATGTCTCAAGACTAGTAACAACAGTTTGATGCCTTTGTGTTTTCAAATTTGAAGCCTTAATGTTGTGCTTTTATGAGTTTTCTGCACAGCATTTCATGTTTTTAGGTTGTATGATGTATTCGATGTCCGTGAATCTTCATATGAATTATTGATGAAATCATGTATCGATAAAATTGTGAGAACTATTGTAATAGAGAAATTGTTGTGAGTGGAAAAATCTGGTTTCTTTCATAAATAACAAGTTAATCATCAGTAGTTTTAAGTTTTTATTTTAGTCCATCCCTTCAAAACTTAAAACTACTGATGATTAACTTGTTATTTCTAAAAGAAACCAGATTTTGCCACTCACAACAATTTCTCTATTACAATAGTTCTCACAATTTCATTGATACATGATTTCATCAATAATTCATATGAAGATTCATGGACATCGAATACATCATACAACCTGAAAACATGAAATCCTGTGCAGAAAACTCATAAAAGCAAGACATTAAGGCTTCAAATTTGAAAACACAAAGGCATCAAACTGTTGTTACAAGTCTTGAGACAAGAAAGTGGAAAGAAGAACTCTACTATATTACTGAAACTAAAAGAGTGTCTATCTGAAACTGAGTACAAAAGTTCACAAGCTCAAAAATGTGTATGAGCAGGAACTGAAATCTAAACTGAGAAGGAGAGCAAAAGACTAAGTCTTTTCAAAGATAAAACTCTCAAAAACCCTAATCCGAGCTCACAAAGAAGCTCAAGGAAAAAAGCTTCAAACTATCTCAAAAACTACATAAAAGCAAAAAAAATCATACTGCTTTTATGATCAAACTGTCAAGCCTCTAAAAAAGGTTGAATCTACTTTAAAAGCTATAAAAACACCTTATCTCTCCAAGATGAGACCCAAATCCGACCAAGGGGAAATGTCAACATGAATCTACCAAAAATAGCAAGAAATCATAAAACAATTTATAAGAGATTGCTTTACGATTCTGCTTTACAGGATTGCAAATTTTATAATTTATCTATTTTTGCAATAAAAGATTGGAAAATCTTTTGCAAAAAGAAATACGTCTTATTTCTCCATCACAATGCTTTCATTTTTCTTAAAAAATCATAAAAATAACAATGTATATCACTCTCCCCAATTGATTTCTCTAAAATCAATTAAAACAAAACCCTAAGTAGAGTGATATTAACCTAGGTCATAAGATATTTACCATTATACCCTCATTGTTTTCTCATAAAAACAATAAAGCTAGGATACTCAAGGTTCTAATTATCTTTAAGGCACAAATGTGAATGTAACTCAAGCCTTAAAGACTTCAAACATAGCCAACCTAAGCATTTGAATTCGGCCCCCTCTAATATTAAACTTCAGACTTTGAATGAATCATAATGCAATGTCACCCTAATTCAAAATAACCCACATGCTTATTGACAAACATGAATAATCTATACAATTATAATGTTGGGTCGAATTAGGGCATGAAAAATTATAATGAAGGAAAAAAATCGAGCTCTGCCTGAGAGAGCTCGCTGCCATGATTGAACTCGATCTAAGCTCGTGTGCTTTGAAAATCTTCAATTTTTCCTTCTGACAGTCGAAACTCCATCTGGGTAAGCTTGTTTTATCTATTATTATAGCTCTTTTACCATTCAAAAACAGGAAAAGCCATTAAGGCCGCAGCTTGTTCATGTTTAGCTCTAAATTTTCCTTACATTCATGTGCTCTTGCTCTTCACTAACCAACCTGTATGAGCTTGAACTCAAACTTCTTCCTGGAAAACTCCATGAAGGAACTCGCTCGAGGTAAGCTATTTGTTTATAGCTTCTATGGCTTTTAATTTTTGTTCATTCTGGCCTTGTGGCCATAGCTAACACAACCTCAAATACCTTTGCTTTATATTTTTTGTGCTCATATTTACTATTTATGTGCTCTATTTCTACTATGAGAGCTCGACTACCATTTTGAGAGCTCGAACTCTTGGTTTCTGGAAGCTCTGTGGAGCTCTTGGCCACGGCTTCTTGTCTCCCACAAGAAACAATGGTAAATCCTTTCTCTTTACCTATTGGCATCTCTATGTAAAACGGAAAGCTTATGAATTCTCATCTTTTAATTATAAATCTCTGGCCATTACACGGCCACGCCATGTGTATCTCAGGGAAAGCACTTTTTAGAGCCTTTGGGCTCGACCCAAAACAAGAATCTCCTCTCTTTCCATAGTTGAGAACAAAACCCAATATGGGTATCATGAAAATAGAAGGAAAACTAGCATTCTCTAAGTCTGAAGCTCGACCCACCAAAGGAAATTTGCATTTTTGTATTCTTGTTGTCTCATACAAAATCCTCACATGGGTTATCACTGCAATTGCATTTTTTGTATTTTAAAAGCAAACCCCAAACGTGGGTATTTGGGAAACAAAATATATGCATTGTACATTCAAATTATAAGCTCGACCCATGATGGCTTGTGCTCCACTTGATATTCTGTTGAAAAGAAAAACTCACATGGCTAAGCTAGAAATATATTTGTTTGTCTTTAATATTCATATGAAAATTAGCTCGACCACCATTGATAAAACTGAAAGCTTATTTAAAACCCTCTTATATATGCATTTTTCTTGCAACTCGTAGAGTTATCCCTGTACTCCTGCATTTTTCTCTTTGTGAAGAAAATAACCACAGGTTCATGAATGTTGGAAATGTATCTGTTATTTTCATTACTTAAATATCGACTTCATGTTGTTTTCCTTTGCACTCAGAATTGTTCCTTTCTGGAGTCCTTAACTCTACCATACAACAACTCTTGCTTTTTGTCTTTGTACTTCAGATTTGGTAATGAAAACAGTCAATGAGCTTGCTTTTGTTTAGTGACCACACATACCCTGATAGAATAGTGGTATCAATACTCTTTAGACCACTGTTATGTTGCCTCCTTATTGACTTTCCTTGAAGAAACACAGGATGATCGACTTCTTGATTTTATTTTGGACTTATGCAGAAATTTAAATCAAAACAATGTAGCTCTATGGATTGCACCTTACTTGATTATTTCAGTGCATTTCAAGTGCATGATTAACATTTCAGAAACACCTTCCATTAAGAACTGTTATCATTTCTTGTCATTTTGGAACAAATATTTCCGCATTATAATTCTCAATGCTGCATTTACTTATCAACCAACCTGGAACTGACTATTCATTATAATTTGATGCAATATCTATTCCCTTACGCTCTTGGGCTTCAACCTGGCACTCTTCATGCATTTTTATGCTCCACTTAACAAGTTGTTCCATAAATCTATTCTCTTCTGTGATGAAAATTGAAACAAAACTCTTCATTAAGGCATAATGTATAATTGTTCACTATCCTTGGTTCTGAAAGAACACTGATAAACTGAACCTGACAAATGGTCATGATGAACAAATAACACAGAATGTGAACCATACAACATATGTTTGATATAATTGTACCCAGCTGAATTAATTGAGCAAGTTAAACTCACTATTCACCTGTAGCTTTCAGAAAGCGTTAACCTGATTGTTATGAATGCACAGTTGGTTTAATAGCTTGATAGATAACTATGCTTTACTCTTTCAGTTGTATCTCATTTCTTTTGATGAATATATGATGATGTAATCTTTAAAATCAGCCCATAATGAATAGGGTAGCATGTCAAGCTCTACCCTTGTGGGAGCCCGTTTTTCTCCACATGCTTGGTCTTCTAATAATGATCAGCTTCGTGATTTTCCCTATACCTGCACAAAGAAACAAACAATGTTAGCATAAAAAATAGGATATGATGATCATATTGTTTCTCCTTCAGTTCATTTCTTCTGTACTTTTCTTGATTGTTTCAATGTATGATTGATAGTACGCTGCACTATTGTTGGTGGCTCATATAGGTTTCTTCATAATCGGAGCCTCTGACATCTCCCTCTTTTCTCTTACAGGTCGACAGAACTTGAGAAGACAAAGGTGCACCATTCATCATCGACCATCGGCCAAAATAGGCAATGATGATTATGTCATTTACTTATGTGATTTTTCTTTCGCATCTTCCATAGTGTAGCGTACTATTAATGGTGCATTGTGACAGTCACATCCACGACTTGTGTGGATATTTGATTTCATCTTTATGCTTTTCATTTGAAAAGAAAATGCATTTCAAAGCAATGTTGTAATATCATTCTGATTCTTGCAATCAAATGAAGCTATGTAAATATGAATTATTCCATGAAATAAATGAAAGTATTTTGAAAAGCTCTATTTCCTATAAGCCCAGTTCTATACTTAATTTAATTGTAAAACATTGGATAGCATCCGGAAATTCTGATTCTTCTTTCAAAATTACAACTTCCACTTAATGAATAATGAACATGATGCAAACAGCACTTAAACATAATCTATAATTTCACCTTAACATATAACAATGTTCAGTCAGCTCCACCAATTGAGCTGTGGCAAAAAATTGGTAACATTTTGGCGATTTCCGCTAAATGCTTGCCTACTAAGC
This sequence comes from Sequoia sempervirens, assembly GCA_007258455.2. NCBI lineage: Eukaryota > Viridiplantae > Streptophyta > Pinopsida > Cupressales > Cupressaceae > Sequoia > Sequoia sempervirens. The sequence continues at coordinate 17,512 of VDFB02061134.1, read as the reverse complement.
ATAGATCAGTGGCCTTAAGACACTCCATTGGGCGCAGAGTCAATTTTTCCCCTTCTTGAAACTCAGAAACTTGAACAACAACACTCCAAACAGCAGCAAAGGAAAACAAAATAGAATTGAAAGAAAACTAATAGGCCTTGATGGCCAACAGAACATGCACAACAACGCTTTAAGGAAAGAAAAACTACTAAAAGTAAATGTGCAAAATGTACTTATTTGCAAACTACTCTACTTAACTACGAGATAACCTATCTCAGAGGCAATGCTTGAGGTGGATCCCATTAACTGGGATAGACAGCACCTCACCAGTCAACTTGGTAAGTTGGAATGTGTTGTGTTCCTTGCATTCCGTGATCACATAAGGCCCGTCCCACATTGCATCGAACTTGGAATGTCGTCCAAGTCTGCTTTTAAATTCATTCCACTTGAAAACTAGATCTCCAACAATGAAATCACGTGGTCTTTCCCTCTTATCAAAATAATTCTTCATCTGAGCTTGATGTATCTCTAGCTGTCTTAGAGCTTCCTTTCTAGTTTCCTCGAGCTCTACCAGCTGTGCAAATCTCACCTCAAGAGGTTGTTCATTCAGCAATTCTAGTTCTTTATCATAACTTAAAGTTGGTAACTCAATTGAAACATGTAACTTAGCTTCTTTACCATAAGTCAGAACAAAAGGTGAACAACCAGTGGCCCTTTTAGGGGTTATTCTGTCAGCCCAAAGGGCTAGCTTCAGCTTTTCATGCCATGTCCGTTGATTATCTTCGACAGTTTTCTTGATTATCTGAATCATATTCTTATTTGTAGATTCCGCTTGACCATTGCCTTGTAGATAATAATTGGAAGATGTGTTCAAATAGATGTTATTTCTAACAGACCAAGCAAAAATCCTCAAACCAATAAAAGCCAAGCCATTGTCAGAAATGGTTGAGTTAGGAACACCAAATCTCGATATGAGATCTTGATAGAAGTTGAGCACTGAAGTCTCATTTGCTTCCTTTAAAGCAATAGCTTCGGTCCATTTTATAAATAATATGTGGCAGTAAGAATCCATTTATGACCTGCACTTGAAGGTGGATTGATATGACCAATGAAATCTAAGCCCCACTTAGCAAAGGGATGCTCTACCTGAATCGGATGAAGGGGCAGTGGTGCGAGCCTCTGTTTACCAGCAAATAAAGCACATTTCTCACATTTTCTAACCCAAGCAATAGCATCTTTAAACAAATCTGGCCAGTAATAACTAGCTTGCATAATTTTTAGTGTTGTTGTTCAAGTAGCAAAGTGACCTCCTGAAGGTCCATCATGAAACTCTGCTAACAGCTTGTCAACTTGATTAGGTTGAATACAACGCAATAAAATACCTTGAAAATCTCTCCTATAAAGAATGCCATCAATGATTGCATAAGGGATGGCTTGTAATCTGTAATACCTTAGTTTTTATTTTAGTCCATCCTTCTATCCCTTTTCCCTCAGAATATCTTAGAGTAAAATCAATCATTCGGAGAACCAGCTCACTCTGGAGATTCCTTCTTCATTCAGATCACCCACATCTAAAGAAGGTTTCCATGTTTCAGTAGATTGCTGAATATTGCATTCAGTAGGGTACAAATCTAATTGACAAAAATTAAGAGCACTATTAATGGCCTCAGATAGATACTCTACAAAGTCATAGGGCTTGGAATCTTGGCTTTGAATGTCTGTAGCTAGAACCATGGGATTTATAGTCATGTTATCAAGGGCATCAACTCCCAGTACTTGGCCAGCTGAAGAGTATGTGTATTGATAGTATTCTTCAAACAAATCTACAAAGAATGGGTCCTTTCATCACTATAAAATCTCCTAGGTTGATTCCTTGGACCTTTGGTCCTATGCAGAGGCAACTTCCACCTCTTATAGCTTGTATCCATATAGCGATACTCTTCCAACAAATCTCCCATCCACAATTTCATCTTTAGGGAGGTGTCCAATTGGAAAACGATACAAATAATCTTGTGTTATAATCATAAACTGTGACCCATCGTGTAAGTGAATTTCCCTCGTTTTGGGATTATAATTATTTTCCAATGCTTTAATTAGTTCTACATTCACAAAAACATTTGGCATCACAAGTTTTCCTAGATTCAAATTCCATGGGTTTGAAACTGGGCTATATTTCTACTTCTTCCTATAGTGATAGATGAACAAGTCATAACTCTTGTGTGAAATCCACACATCTCCCAATTTCTTGTGCTTGTCCTCTAGGGTCTCATAGGATGGGTTTAATTGAGTTGTTCTCCTTGCTTCTGGCCCAGACTCGGAACACTGGTCTATTAAGTCTTGATTAAGTGGCCTACTTTTTGTTTTTTGCCTCCTTTCTCTTATTTTCTTTGTGGTTTTATCCATTTTAACCCTAACTGTGTTGTACTTCAAGCTATCTTCAAAAAATTACATTTAGCTGAGCCAAGATGTACTTACTTGAATGAATGCATCAAATTATGAGTTACTCGCCTTCGTCCAACTCTGTCCTCTAGATACTTAGCCACAATTCGCAGTGGATTTTGATTCTTTAGAGGCTATATTTATTGAAATTCATCATGCTCGAGCCAGCTCTGGTTCATAAATGACACTCACTCCATCATTCCTATCAACTTGCACATTAATAGCAGTTGTCTCTTTGATGACTTCATCAGTCAAATCAATCTAGTGATAATTATTTCATATTTTATCAAAGAGACTTTAATCACAACGTCTATATCTCTCTTTGATATATCCTTGAACATCTTTTGCGAAGTGTCTAAGAGACATTTAGATTTCTCTCTTCGATGTTTCAGGGTCTCTTCAATATTTACATTTCAGTTTCTTCCCTTATAGTCCGCCTTTGGTCAATGAGACTGGCAGATATCTCTTGCTGACAAGCCTATGTCTCTTCGACATATCCTTATCTCTTCCTTCAGCAATATTACTTATTGATGATCTCTATGTGACTTTGTCATGTTGAGGAGACCCACGATCACCTCTCTCTGATGTCTCTTAGTCTCATTGATAACATGTGTTTACACTTGTGCCAGGATGTTGGGGAGACTTTTGATACTGTCTGCTTGATACTCTTGTGTCTCCTTGACATATCCTTGATAGGATGTCAATGAGACCTTGTCCAATGTTTATTCAATGTTTCTATGTCTCGTCGATATTTTTCTCCTTGAATGTCGAAGAGACTCTCTTCTCTCCTTGATATTTCAATGTCTTTTTGACATTACCATTTTTTCGTGTTGTTTTACCGGTGACCTACCATTTATTTTATGATAATCTCTCGATGTCCAAGAGATGTTTTTTGGTTTCCTGAATGTTGAATGCTCCATATAATTTGTCGGTGAGACATGTTATATTTTCTCCTTGACATTTCTAATTCTCTTAGACATATCATTCTTTAGGCTGGTGAGAAGACATTTGAATATGTCTCTTAGACATTCGGGAGTCTCATCTACATTTCACAGTAGCCCTTTGTGCTTGTGTCAAAGAGACTATGGTGAGACTCCCTTCGATATAGCATTGTCTTGGTGACATGCCATGTGTTTCTATGGGAACACTTCAGACAAGGAATTCACTTTAGTGTTATGACCAAGGGCCTTATTTGGCGGTTTATATTAGTGTCAGCTATTATGAATTTTACTAATTTCTACAATTGTATTCCTATAAGAATTTATTTAAACATTCATCAAATGCATATATGGCATTGTAGACCTTATAACACTATATGATATTTTCAAGAAATTATGTATACCTTCATGGCCTTATTGAGATCTATATATATATTGCATGTATTCAAGGCTTAAATGGTTTAAATTATTTTAGTGGTTTGAATAATAAGGCTTAATATTACTTGCTAGGAGTGACAATAAATTTTTAAAATGGTTTCAACACTAACTACAAACTTAATATTATTTTGATTGTTGATAGTGATAAAAATATATATGATTCTTTGATAGCACCTATACATTTAAGGATTCATCTCTCTTTTTCTTTCAATTTAACAATTTTCTATTTTAATGTATATCCATCTTATAGCTAGTAAAATCCTTTGATTATTTTAGTGTTTGAATAATGCTTGTATACACATGTACAATGATAAGGGAGCCTATGTGAGGCTAGAAATTCAAAAATATCACTTTAGATTTTTTTTAGTCTTATCTCTCTTAAGGGACATTGTTAGTATGATGTAGCTTGGAAGGATTAAGAAACTTGGGCAGTGAAAAGACATCCAATAGTAGTAACCTACCCACCTATAAATTTTGACATTGTTAGCTTAGTGCCACAATAGAAGTATATTTACAATAGACATGGCTTTGAAGAATAAAAATTTCCATATCCTCATTGAGGTGATTCGTCAACGGTGGTTAATTCCCTATCAAGGAAGGCTTCTAAAAACTAGCTCTTGAATTATTTGTTGGGACATATATTGTCTCTTCATATTTTGTCTTCCTTTGAAATTATGATCAATTGCTATAGGTAACTAGCTAACATCTTGGTGGATGCACTTGCTAATAGGCAATTGATTAGGGTTGAATATTGTATAGGGTTGATGGTTTAGGGTATTGAGTTGAGGGTATAGGGTACTTGAGGGTATACTAGGGTTGAGAGATTATGGTTGAGGGTTGATGATTAAGGGTTGATGGTAGAGTGTTTAGGGTATAGGTTTGAGGGTATATGGTTGAAGGATTAGGGTTGAGGGTCCAATCTAGAGGGTATAGGGTATAGGGGTTGAAGGTTTAAGGTTTAAGGTTGAGGGTTGAGGGTTGAGGGTTGAGGGTTGATGGATCTTTTGATGCAAGTGAAATGTAGGAAAGCAATTGAAGGCCAGTGAATATTGGGGAAGGATTCTTTATTCTAACACACCTAATCCCTCAACCCTAATCCCTCAACCATATAACCTCAACCCTCCACGTCCCTCAACCTTAAACCCTCAACCCTTAATCTGGCCTCAACCCTCAACCCTTAAACCCTAAACCCTCAACCCCTATACCCTCTACCCTCTACATTAATGGTACCTCAACCCTAATCCTTCAACCATATATCCTCAAACCTAGCTATATATACCCTAAACCCTCAACCCTATACCCTCAACCCAATACCCTAAACCATACTTAAACCCTCTACCTGATACCCTCTACCCTCGACCCTAATCCCTCAACCCTTAAACCCTTAAACCCAAGTAAACTCTCTACCCTAATCCCTCAACCCTCAACCCTTAATTCGACCTTAACCCTTAAACCCTCAACCATATACCCTCAACCCTTAAACCCTAGTCCCTTAACCCTTATACATTGGACCCTCAACCCTAATCCTTGAACCATATACCCTCTACCCTCTACCCTCAACCTTAAACCTTCTACCCTCAACCCTTAATCCAGCCTCAACCCTCAACCCCTATACCCTCTACCCTCTACATTAATGGAACCTCAACCCTAATACTTCAACCATATATCCTCAAACATAGCTATATATACCCTAAACCCTAAACTATACTTAAGCCCCCTACCCTCTACCCTCAACCCAATACCCTCTACCCTTGACTCTAATCCCTCAACCTTAATCGCTCAACCCTTAAACCCTTAAACCAAAGTAAACTCTCTACCCTAATCCCTTAACCCTCAACCCTTAATCCCTAATCAACCCTTAAACCCTCAACCCTCTACCCTCTACCCTCTACCCTTAAACCCTAATCCCTCTACCCTATAAATTGGACCCTCAACCCTAATCCTTGAACCATATGCCCTCAACCCAATACCCAATACCCTAAACCCTAAACCATACTTAAACCCTCTACCCTCTACCCTCAACCCAATACAATGAAAAATCAAAGGCAGTAGATCTTTTGATGCAAGTGAAATGTAGGCAAGCAATTGAAGACCAGTGAATATTGGGGAAGGATTTTTTGTTCTAACACCCTTAATCCCTACTAGATCAGAACAATTAGGTGCTAAATAACGTGCTAAATTAGGCACTAAAATAAGTTCTAAAGTAGGCACTAAATTGGGTGTTACATCGGGTGCTAATATGGGTGCTAATGTAGGCACTAACCTGGGCATTAATTTAGGTGTTAATTTGGGCGCTAAGTTTTAGGCATTAATGTAGGTGTTAATATTGGCTCTAATTTAGGCACTAATTTGTGCCCAATTTAGCTCCTACTTGTTTTGGTTGGCACAAAAAATGCCAAAAATAGCGCCATCCCAATAAATTTCATTGACTTTTTCAAAAAATTGGAGAAAAATACATTAAAACAATGGGTGGAAGCAAAAAATGGAGCAAAAAAAGGGAGCTAATCACAGGTATTTGTTGTAGTGACATAATATGTGGATTTACCAATCAAAGGAGCATCTACAGGACCAAACACATTAGAATGAATAAGAACCAATACACCACAAAATTTATGAGAACTTGAGTAAAACTAAATGTGGTTTTGTTTTCCATAAATACAATGCTCACAGAAATCAAATTCAAGATTACAATCAGATAGACCTTCAACAAGTTTTTTTATTTTTCAAGGTCCTTATACCCTTTTCTCCAATATGGCCAAGTCTCTAGTGTCGTAACATAGTTTTCCCTACAAGTAACTTTGTCTCAAAAGAAAGAGTACCCTTGGGTACCCAAAATCCATGACCATCTGTTGAAGGTGAAACCCTCACTTCTTCCATATACTTACTTTTCACTGAAGTACTATTGCACTCAAAATTCCATGCATCTAGCTTATATAATGTGCCATATCTGACACCTCTAGCAATCACAATAGCACCTCTAACCATCTTGCATCCTACATCAGAAAATACTACTTGCACACCCACATCTATTAGTTTACTCATAGATAAAAAAAATTTGTGCTAATCCAAGGATATGCAACACACCATTAATCCTTTTTATTATACCATCAAGAAACCTGATTTTAACTTTACCACAGCCAACAATGTCTAAATGAGAATCATCACCCAAGTGCACCTTACCTCCATCAAATTCTTCATATTCAGAAAACCAATTTCTACTAAAGGTCATATGGAAAGATGCACCTGAGTCAATTAACCATGCATCATTACCTACACGAGTTGCCAAAGTTGCAATGAATGCATCACCATCTTCCTTCTCGGACTCAAAATCAGAATCAACTTTCTTCTTTTTCTTCTTTTCTTCTTTGCATTACTTATGAACATGTCTAGGCTTACTGCAGTTCCAACAAATAACTTTGGACTTTCTAGGAGATTGAGATCTTCCCCTGGACTTGGATTTGTCATGCTTCTCATTCTTCTTTCCTTTTTCCTTAGGTATTTGATGAACATTCAAGGCCTCCTTGGTAGTGATGGATACCTTCCTCCTCATCTCTTCAGAAAGCAAAGAACCCACCACATCTTCAATCTTCAAATTAACAAAAGTACTCCCAATAGCCATAACAAGAGCATCCCATGAATTAGGCAAAGAACAAAGCAAGATCTGACATTTCTCCTCCTTATCCATTTTGACACCAACTGATGCCAATTGAGCCACCAATATATTGAATTATTCCAAGTGGTATGTGATTCTTCCACCCTCTTCCATTCTCAAGGAATACAAATTCTTCCTCAATAAAATATTGTTCACTAAATATTTGGCTTGATACATCTCACCAAGCTTCTTCCATAGTTTTTGTGCAGAGGTCTCTTCATGGACATTAATTAAAACAAAGTCTTCCAAGCACAATCTGATTAGACCCTTGGCTTTACAATCCATAACACCATATTGAGCAGCCTGAGTAGGATCTATGGGCCTTGAAATATTCTCATCAACAACACCCCACATATCTCAATCTATCAACAGATCCTCCATCTTTAGCTTCCACATCTCAAAATTATTTCCAAAAATTTTCTCCACCTCTATTCTCCCTGATGAACTTGCCATCTAAAAATTCCTACAACAAGATCACAAAGTTTCTTCTACACAAGCTCCCACTCAAATCTGGATCAGTTCAAAAACCCCAACAACCCACAACTAAAACCAAAGGTGATCAAGCTCTAATACCACTTGTAAGGAAGCTAAGGTAGCAGAACAACTTCCTACTAATCTTGAGAGGAGAATAATGCAAAAAATTTAGAGATCTTTAACAGTTACAAAAACTTAAACAAAAATAAACATAAATATCATGCATACCACAACACAGTGATTTACGTGGGGAAAACCATTTCGAGAGAAAAACCTCACACTCCAAAAGCTGCCTAATATATTATTCAGTAACTCACAAAGATTACAAATATACTTCTAGAGCAAGCTTCTCACAGGAGTATCACCACTCAGAGATCAAGAGACAATACGACTGCTATCAGAATCTCAGAAATCATTACAATCTCTATCGTAGTCATAATACAACGCCCTCATAAAATAGAGTTACATTCTAGGGAAAGATAGGCCAACAAAATATCTGTCATTAGATTTAAAACCTCATAACGAATAGTCCATATTTACAATATATCCTTTATTTAATGTATCTCGGCCATTCTAGAAGTTTCCAAAAAAATTTAACACACATTTCGCTCCATGTTGTCATTGTATACACCTATTGGTGTAACTAGGAAACATATATATAAATATATATACATCCTATCAACAATAAACTGCATATAATTGCAAGGTTGAGACATATTTTCCCAACAATTATAAAATAAAAGCAAAGAGGTGGGGTTGTAACTCAAACAATGCCTTATGAGTGCTAAATATGGGTTAGCAAAACTTTAGACCTTAAGATGGAAGAAAATAAAGAGAATCCAAAAACTTGCATGATCACAAGCTAATTCAAACTAAGAGCTTCAATCCCATATGAGATTCTTCTAGCTAAAGATGGTACATTTCATATTGAATCTATTGCTATGGTGTGTCTTCTAGGATATTTAGAAAAATGAGTAGATGAAGGAAAATAGATGACCTAAGGTTGTCATGAAATAGGTCATAACAAGAGAAACACGTTATGGATGAAATAAAACATCAAGTGGATGAGGAAATAGACCATTCAATTGAATGTGTGTTTTAATAATAGCAAAGAAAATTAAAGGACCTTGTTATAGAAAAATTATGCAAGTCTATGTGGAAAAATATGTTTGAGAGAAAGAGGAAATATTATTTTGATGAATTTAACCCACTTATGATCATCACCAAAAGGTCCATTTATGGGAAAATGTCCATTATAAAATATTCTCATGGCCCAATTAAGGACTTATATTGTATTTGGTGTGAAATGAGAGATGGAAGAGGCCAAAATATGAATGAGAGGAGATAATGTCTTTTGCATAGCTAGGGAAATCAAATTAAAAGAACACTAAATTTTAAAGTACAAAGCTCATGATGGTATATTCACTAATTACACAAGCACTTTAGTAGAAACTTCCTTAGAATATGTGTTCAAAAAGAATATGGTTGAGAAAATAGGAAAATTCAGCATCAAATTAAATAGAAAAAAGAGAAGCAATTCAACAAATAGTGATAGGGTTTGTTATCATAGACATTAAAATATTATTATTCTATTCTAAATCAAAGACAAGTTAAATCCTTTTGTATTTTCTCTATGGCCTTTGTCCTTCAATCAATGATTGTGCATTCCCATATTTTGACCTTGGACACCATAAATAATTGAATTTTTTTCATCCATTCTCAAAATATTGAACATGTTGTACCTAGCACTTTCATTAAAATGGGTGGCCTTTTTTATTTATAGTTTCCTATAATGGCATAATTTTCCAATCAAATATATTTTACAAATTATTTTACATGAACTCCAACCTCTTTGGAATGAATATAAACCTTACATGTTTAGAAATTTGAGTCACTTTAGTGAATTCCCTTTCATTTGATATCCTTGTTTTATTATTCAACTTGTCCTATGTGAAAGGACATGTAAAATTTAAATGAAATTTGAAAAGGGGATGATTTATAGATGTAATCTTGTCATTTAGCCACTCCCATTTTATACACAACCTATGGTTTTTGTAAAGATATATTATTACGTGAAAGGGACAAGAACACGTAAAACAAACAAAACCATTTTTTGTTACATGGGATGAAACAAAATTTCACTTACCCTTGATTTATTTTTCTAATATAATAGAAAATTAATGTGTTGTACTTTGTACCCACATAGTGCACCTTATGCAAAGTAGAATAGACAATAGTTATGCTTTCCACCTTACAACCATATTATCTGCCTAGAATTATAATGGGTGACAACTCTTCAATAAATGTAAAGGGAGAGGATCTATTAAAATGTGTGAATGATCATTTTGTGTCATCCTTTTTGTACCTTCATTATCAACTAATCCCATACTCATCTATCCAATCACTCATATTGGTATAGGTAAGAGCGTTGACTTTTCTCCCAAATTTTCATGCTTCAAGAACTATAGAGAAACATTGTTGTAGTTGAGAAATTTGATCATGAGTCAAGGCATTATACTTTCTCACATTTTTCTCTTAACATCCCTCCAACTAATCTATATACTCACACCACCTATGTGAACAATGTCAAGATAAGAAATATAGTCATCTAAACCTAACATGAACTAGAGTTACAAAATACATGCATTAAGATTTCACCACCTCTTATTACTTCTATAGAGTTTTGAATTTCCTCTTCATAGGCATTCATTGCTTCTTCTCAGAAAAATCATTTTTTCTAAATACAACTCATTGGGATTATTTCTTGAAAAAAAATCGTATGTATACTTATTGTATCCCATCTTTCCCATCTAGAGAACACAAGAGGACTTGGTTTTCCTTTTTAATATGACAATGTTCTAGAAAATATATCAACACCACCTTTATCACTTCTTCTACCTCATCCTCCACATGCCTTTGATATTTCACCTTCAACAAATTTACTAAGACTTCTAATCAAATATTGACACCGCTCGACATTGACATGACAATCAATGAACATGCTCCAAATATCATTATCATGTGTTTTCTTCCATCATATTCCTTCATGGATTACAAAGACCTTTTTCATGCTCATATTGGACTATCTCTTCCTAAGGGAAGAAATTCTATTTGATGAAAATGGATCATCAATATTTTGTACCATCCATCCATCTCTCAAGCAAGAGACTACATATTTTTAGTGGGAACATAGGGTGGATGCCTAGTTCTCACTTCATTCTCTCTTCTCTAAGGTTTTTTTTCTCTCCTTTGAGGATGATCTTTCTCTCTCATTCTATATGGGTTTTCTATTTTGTACATAGGTATCTAACATGGCCTTGTTGTCAAGACCCAAAAAATTTTCTCTTAAGCTACACTTAATGGAGGGTGTTGGTGTAAAATTATGTTTTGCATGGGATAGTACTATATCAATATTACCCCTAATTATTGATTTTATTTGAATAATAGGATTTATTAGTTTTTCACCTAGGTAGCTAATAAAGACATATTATAGAAATATTGTCATTGTTGTCAAAGGTGTTGCCTAAGGGGAACTAATTACCATTTATATTGTGGATAAAGGATATTGAATAAAATCCAAAGGCCACTAATTGTTCCTCACAAGGCAAAAATTAAATTAAATTAAATCCATATTTATGTTGGTCAACCTCCTCAAGTTTGGAACCCTCATTGAGATTTTAAAAAATAAATAAATAAATAAATTATTTTTATTAATGTATGGGTTGACCCCTTTATAGTGGTGCCTAATTTGGAAAATAAAAATAATAAATAAATCAATATTTGGGCCGACCCCCCTTATAGTGGTGCAAAATTTGGAAAATAAATTAAATAAATCAATATATAGGCCAACCCATGTCTACCACCTAAAAAGGAAAAAGAAACTTAAATAAATTTATATAGGGGTCGACCCCTTATGGAGCACCCAAGATTGCTATTAAAAGGTGCTTTGAAAAGGTGTAAATTTATGAAGTGTTTCCTCCTTTGTCAAATATTGTATCCCTCCAAAAGGTCGCCTATCTTGGTGAAGATATAAGAGGATTTTATAGAATGTGGAGAAGAGTGAGTATGGAAGATAAATAGATACATCATATATACACTAGCAGATGTATGTGAAGAGAATATTATAAAACATTATTCAAAGGTAGGTCTATAAAGGGAAATTATCAATAAGAAAAATACTTTGTTTATCAAGAGGTTGTTCCTCATATTGAAGATATTTGTATCTCTTACTAATTTGGTGCTCAAGTGTTGGGGATTGGTGTCTCCAATAGGTTGTTGCTTACAAAGTTTGTAAGAGAATTTTATATAAGCAATATTTTGTTGTGGTTTTCTCTTGAAATGGTTTCCATGTAAATCTTGTGTTCTTATTTGTTGATGTTGTGGATTTGAATTTATTGTGGTTGTTAAATTGAAAAGTTAAATATAGTCTCACACTGATTCATTGTCCCCCTCTTAGTATAAGTGTGTGCTCATCAATTGGTATCAAAGATGGTTCCTTCAAAGTATAGCTTAACCACTAGAAGGAGGATCTTAAGGTCGCACATGGCTTGCCAAGAAGGATTCTCCTCGAACAGGGCTCCATTGTTTGATGGAAAAAACTATTCTTTCTAGAGCATAAGGTTGTGCACCTACTTAATGGCACTTGGATTCGATATTTGGAAATTGGTAGTGGATGCTTATAATTCTCCATCATCTCCACCAACGAATCGGGCTAGAAAGAAGGCAAGTGAAAATAATGTAAAATCAATAATGTAATTTTGTGTGGTCTATCAAAATCAAAATTTGTCAAAGTGATGCATTGTGTATCGAGGAAAAAAAATGTGGGAAAAACTTCAAACAAATATGGAGACAACAAGGTAAGAAAATCCAACCTTCAATCATATAGAAGATAACTCAAAAGTTTAAAAATAAAGGATGAAGAAAACATTGCAACCTACCTACTTTGCAAGGATGAAATTTTTAATACTATCAAAGGCCTTGGAGATAAGGTTGAGGATGAAATGTGAAAAATTATTAAGGCCTCTTCCTCTTATATTTGATGCCAAAGTCTCTACTATCGAAGAAATGAAAGTTTTAGATACCCTAGCAATGGATGAGTTGCATGGGATCCTCGTTGCATATGAGATGAGGACCCAAAAGGAGAAGTCATCTAAATGAGAGGAAACCTTCAAAGCCTCAAATAAAATGAAGAGTAAAGATTCCAATCCAAGTGATAGTTCTGATGATGAATTAGATGAAGAGGAAGCTCATTTCGTGAGGAACCTAAAGAAAGGATCCAACAAGTATAAAGGAAATTTGTGTTTTAAATTCTTTAATTATGGAAAAGTAGGACACTTTGTTGCTAAATGTTCATATGAAAGTAAAAGTGGTGATGATGAGGAAGAGGATAACATGAAGACAAATAGAAAATATCATCAACATCAAAGGGACTATAAAAATGGAAAAAATGAGAGAAAGAAGAGCTTTCACAAACATAAGAAAAGTTTTTATTCAAAAGAGGAAAGTAGCTCTTCTGAAGAGAGTTTCTCCTATAGCAATAGAGAAGAGATTATATTCATGGCAATAGAAACAAAAGATATATTGAAAAATGAAGACTAATAAAAAGAACAGGAGTTAGAAAGGGAAGAGAATACTGAAATGGATGGGGAAGTAGATTTGGAAGAAGAACTCATATGTGCCCTAAGTGAAATTAAGAAACTCAAGAGGAAGAACCTGAAACAAAAATTACAACTTCAAGAGAATAGTGAATCTAAGGAAAAGTTATCACAAAGTCTTGAAGAGTCAAAAAGGATGGTCATCAATTTAAATATTCAAATTGAAGAAGCAAAAGGATTAAAGAGGAGGTGAGAATCCAATTGAAGAAAAAAGAAGAAAATTGTGAAAGGTTAGAGTCCAAAATTGTTTCCTTGAGAAAGGAACTAGAAAAGACAACCTCTAAGTTGAAAAAAATTCTTGAGTTTGAAAAGAGTATTGAGATCTTAGATAATATCATCAATAATATATATCACTATTCATAAATATATGTCTTGGTTATGAAGCAAAGGAAGATCAAGTTTTCAAAGAACCATCAAAGAAAGAAAATGAAGAAAAACCAAAAATCTATGCAAACACTCTTAAAAGTCCTATAAAAAATGATAGCAGTAAGAAAAAGGAGAATCATGTCCCAGAAAAATCAAGCACTCCTCCAAAATGTAACAAGGACAAATTCATAAAGTTCTTTCCTCCAAGGAAAGAACACATGACCAAGTTTCAACATTGATCTTAAGTCCTTATAATTTTTCAAGTAGAAACTATAACTCATTTTCTCCCTTAATGGATTATAATGTTGAATTCGATAAGTGCAACAATTTTGGACATACAACACATTTGTGCAAAATTGGTTTTGTGGAGCCACCTATACAAAACAAGGAGGATACTATGGCCAAACAAAAGGAGGAAAATACAAAAGTATGGAAGAAGTAGGAGCAAGAAAACAAAAAAGGAGAGATCCATGCTTGTGCAAATTTCCCTACATGCTCAAAACGAGGGAGACCAATGGTATATTGATAGTGGTTACTCAAGCCAAATGACTGGAGATAAGGGAAAAATCCTTACCTTGAAGGAAGTGAATTGAGGGAAAATGAAATTTGGGGACAATGCTACATTGAAGATAACAAGAAAATGTACTCTTAGCCTGGATAAAGGAAAAATCAAAACTGAGAATGTTCTATATGTTGAAGGATTGAAGCATAATCTCCTAAGTGTGAGTCAAATGTGTGACCAAGGACACACTCACATTTCATGTTGAAAGACGTGAAATCAAGAAGGAAGAAAAATTGATTGTAGATGTGAGTAGAACAGTTAATAACCTTTACATCCTTAGTGAAATCAAAGGTGAAAATGCTATATGGGACAAGAAGATGAGACTTGGTTGTGGCACAAAAGGATGGGGCACATAAACTTTGTCAATCTTGTAAAAATCAGCAATAAGCAGGAAATGAGAGACATGCCAAAGATTTCAAAGCCTTCAAATACCATTTGTAAGCAATACCAATATGAGAAGAAAACAAGGGTGAGTTTCAATACAAAGGAGTATTCAACATCTAAACCCTTGGAACTTATTCATACTAACCTATGTGGTCCAACGAGAAAAAAAAAGTATGCAAGGTGAGAGTTACTTTATGTTGTTAATTAATGACTATTCTAAAATAATTTGGGTTATGTTTTTTAAAGAAAAAATTGAAGCTTTTGAGAAGCTTAAGGCATTTGAATTCTTATTTGAGAATGAAACTAGTCTAAAAATCAAATGCCTAAGATTGGATAGAGGAGAGTTTAGTTCAATTGAATTTGAAGAATTTTGTGAACAACATGGTATAAGGAGACATCTTTATGTTGCAAGGACTCCACAGCAAAATGGTGTTGTGGAAAGAAAAAATAGAATTGTCTAAGAAATGCCAAGAACCATGTTAAATGAGTCCAAGCTATCAAACACTTTCTAGAGAGAAGCGGTTCATACGACAATCTACATTCTAAACCGAGGACAAATCAAAGTAAAAAATAGAAAAATACCATATGGATTATGAAAGTGTAGGCCTACAACAGTGAAGTATTTCAAGGCATTCAAGAGTAAATGCTAGATAAGAAGAGATAAGAAATATTTGGGAAAATTTGACTCTAGGTTTGATGAAAGTATTTTCCTTGGTTACTTCTCAAGGAGAAAATCCTACAAGTGTTACAATAAGGGATTGCACAAAATTATTGAAAGTGAAAATGTCAAAGTGGATGAGGAAAGGCATTATAGAGAAAAGACACAAGAAGTTGATTGGCAAAAGGAAGAAAGTTGCAAAGAAGAGGAAGTAGAGGAAGAAATTGAAAATGAGGTAGATGAGAAAAGAGACACAAAGACACCATCACAGATACAACCTAAGACACCATCAAGATTTTTTCAAAGGAATCATCCAGAAGATATAATTCTCGATGAAAAAGATACAAAAATTCATACAACAAGATTAGCTAGTACATTAGTACATGCAAACCTATCATTGCTCTCTAAAGTAGAACCCAAGAATTTTATAGAAGCTCAATAAGACAAGTATTGGTTAAATGTTATGGAAGATGAGTTGAATAAAATTGAAAAAATGAAACTTGAGAACTTGTCCCAAGACCTAAGGATAAGAATGAAATTGGCACTAAAGGGGTATTCAGAAACAAACTGAATGAGGATGCCCAAGTTGTGAGGAAAAAAGCAAGGTTAGTATGCAAGGGATATTCTTAAGTGAAAGGAATTGATTTTGAATAAACATTTTCCCTATTGCTCGTCTAGAGGCCATAAGGATGTTTTTAGCATTTTCTAGCTTTAAGAATTTCAAAGTCTACCAAATGGATGTCAAATCAGCTTTTTTGAATGGAATCTTAGAAGAAAAGGTATATATTGAACAACCTGAAGGGTTTATCCTATCAAAAAATGAGGACTATGTATGCAATTTAAAGAAAGATATTTATGGATTGAAACAAGCCCTCAAGGCTTGGTACTCAAGATTAGATAAGTATCTACAACAACAAAGCTTCAAAAGAGGTATTGTTGACAAAAACATTAAAATTGAAGGTGATCATTAGTTGATTGTTGTAGCTTATGTGGATGATATTATTCTTAAAGATTGTAGTGATAAAATGTGCTAAGAGTTTTTCATGAACATGCAAGAGTTTGAAATGTCTATGCTTGGTGAGTTGTCAGGTTACAAATCTCTCAATTAGATATTTATTTCATAGACCAAGTATATTAAGGAGATGTTGAAATTTAGGATGGAGGATTGCAAACATGTGAGTACACCCATGGTCCCAAGATGCAAATTGAGTAAGGATGATGAATCTCCTTAGGAAAAGTAGACTATATATAGGTAAATGATTGGGATTTTGTTATATGTGACAGCTTCAAGACCCAACATTATGTAGGAAGTAGGTATGTGGCAAGATTTTAGGCTACACCAAAAGAAACCCATGTGCAAGCAGTTAAGAGGATTTTTAAATATCTAAAAATAAATTTTGATTTAATCTTATGGTATCCAAGAGGTGAATATTTCACCTTAGAACCACACACTAATGTGGATTGGGCTAGTAGCATTGATGATAGAAAGAGTACAAGTGGAGATGCATTCTTTCTCATAAAAAAGATTCAGTTTCTTTATCCACAATAGAGGTGAAATATATAGTAGTAGCATCTTAATTCACTCAAGTTCTTTGGATGAGGCAAACACTACAGGATATTAAGATAAAATATGATAGTCCAATATCCATATTTTCTATAACACATGCAATCAATATATCAAAGTATCCTGCGATCCACTTCCAAATAAAATATATTTCAATTAAATATCATTTCTTAAGAGAGCAAGTGGTCGATTAGCAAGTGAAGTTAGAGTATATTACTAGTCAAGAATAAATTGAAAATGTTTTCACAAAGCTTCTTCTAAAAGAGACTTTCAAGTATCTTAGACAAAAGTTGGGAGTGATGTCATTTTCATCTAGTCATTGATGGGACACATTAGTCAAAGGGAGTTCATCACTGTACTATCTTACAACTCTAAGGATTCATTTTCCAATGATGTCAAAGGGG
>VDFB02061133.1:0-10802 GCA_007258455.2 Sequoia sempervirens | reverse complement strand
CACAATTAACTTGGTTGCTTATGTGGGGGTAATCTTAGATGCTCTCTTTACAACAACTTCACCAGTTATATCCCCAACTGACTTGATTACCCTCAGTTTTCCTGTATTTGGTCCCGTGGACCAAATTGCTAATGTGTGCAATCTTGGGCTAAAGTCAGAGCCAAAAAATTTATTATCATATTGATTTTTAGAGATAAATGCATCAAAATACTTCTTGATTGTGTCCAGGGTGATTGCAAAGGTTGTATCCCATCTGTTGATAAAATAATGCCCATCTTCTTAACTAATAACCTACCTTCAACAAGGGACATTTCTACAATCTTTTACTCTATCTTCTCTTCTTCTTTCCTCTCAACCTCTTCATGTAATGAAGTATCAACTCCTTCCTTTTCTTTCTTAATCTTATCCCTAAACTCTTGACCCTTTACCTAAATCACATATATTATTTTAATTCCTTTTTCTAAACAAAGGATTCATCATCCATAAATTCTACACAGGCTTTTAGTCTGATATCTTCAGCAACAGGATTATTATCATGATATAAAGTAGTCACAATTCTAGTGGCAAGAACAAAAGAATCCATTACATCATTTACTTGGGGGGAGGGAAATTTTTGATGCACTTCTTCTTCATTAGGAACATACTCAATAGACTATTCCTCCATTGTATCCTCTCCCCATGTCTCAAAAGAATACTCAACAAGAGGATGAGTAGTTGGCACTTCTTCAATCTTTTTAGGTTGAACAGAAGGACCCTGAGCAACAAATTGAACTGCCTACTTTGACCCTGGCCATATGCTCTTCCTTCTTTATTCTTGTTGCTTCCTCAACTTGCCTTATCAAGTTCATGAATGTGCCCTATTTATATGCTTCCAATATCTTCATAGCCCTCTGAAAGAGATCCAAAATTTGAGCATATGGGCTCACATACAAAGGATTCACCTTAATTCTTGCCTCAATCTTATTTATGTGTAGCCAAGCTTATTTTCTCTCATTAACTTTTGCATCAGAAGCCAAATTTCTGATCACATCCTCAGTGAACATGAACTGATGATGGAAAGTTGGCATGCTTCTACTCTTTCTTTCCCTATCAATAAATCTTTCTGGGTCACAATTTCTCACTTTCTCAACCTCCATTCTATAAGCTCTCAACATTTCAAAAAAATTATCCAATCCCTCTTTGGAAATGACCCTAAAATGAGAAAATGTAAATTTTTTAGGGATAAATGATCCCTTCTTGGCACCCCTAAAGTGCTTCTTATCCATTGAGTCAATTTTCCACATAATTTCCATAAAAGCAAGTCAATCTGAAACATAAATGGGCAAGCAATGTGGTTGTACCAAAGCACCATAAACCCTGAAGACTATATATGAATTATGGAGATACCGATCTCCCCAATTATGGTCAAGCTTGGTATTGGCCTTGAATTTTAGAGGCCTTAGGATTTCCTTAATACCTCTTGAAATATTGTACATTGGCTTTCATCCCATATTATCCAAAATACCATATACTAATCCATTGTAGAGAGATGTATAATTGGAATCAGAACAATTCTGATCCCAAATATGGGTCCACAACTATATAGGAAAATCATTCCCCCGTTCATCCATTTTTCTTAGGTCCATGAATTTGGACCATGCCCTTTCTCTAATCCTTCAAATTCTTGTGGATTTGTTCAACTAAATAAGAAGCATAATCAAAGCCCCTCTTTGAATACTTTCTTGAATATTCATTTCCATCATCATCAAAGCAAGAGGCATCCTCAGATCATAAGTTTTCCTCAACACTTGGCAAAGGATAAAGTATTTGTTTTTGAAGTAATTTTCAAATTCATCATAGCTAAAAGACTCAAATTAATTTGGGGTAAAGCTCACCCCTTGCCCATATCCTTTCTTCTATACCTAGGCAATACATAATCTTTGTATCCATATTTGTCTCTTTCATACTCTTGGCATAGTGCATTGAAATGAATAGCTACACTAGCAAAAGGATTTAATCTGAAAGTCTTTACAATACGACTTTTGCTAATATCCAAAATTGGTGTTCCCTTTACACTGCTTATAATTTTTTCCTCGAGGTCATAACAACTTTGCAACTTCCTTAATCAAATCCACTTCAACAAAAATATTTGGCACAATGAGCTTACCCAAATCACATGTTCATAGATTGCTAGCTAAATAGGGGTACTCTGACCTCTTGTATGCATACTGAAACAATTCTCATCCACTTTATGGCACTATTATATCTCCAATCTTCTTTTCCCAATCTTACAAATGATAAGACAAAATTCCTTCATTAGTAGCCCTCTTTCCAATAACTTTTTCCCCCAAGAATAATTCCATTATGTTATCCTCCATGAATTTAGCAAAATCTCTTTTAACCCCTTTAGTCTTAGGCTTAACTTCTTTAGTTTTAGGTTTCACCTCTTCAGTATTAGGTTTCTCCTTTCTGGTTTTAGGCTTGGCCTTTGATGAATCACCAACTTGACTCATTTTGCATATTTAGTTGAAACTATGGTTTTACAATTCAATTCAAATACTAGGGTCTCACAATTATCAATATCCTACCACTATTTTCTCAAAATAAACTATGGCCTAATGATTTTCCTTTGAAAATTCCACATTGAAAACCCCAACAACCCTAGTTCAATCTGTATATAGCTACAATCCCTTTTCCAATACTTAATTGAAATTTTGCATAAAAGGATGAAGATTCTCACTTACCCAGGGAACCCTAGTTGTTCTTTGCTTGAAATTGTTTGACTAGAGCTCCATTCACCTGAATCCTTGAATAATTTTGTAAAGATAATGAAAAGCAATGAAATTATCAACTTTATGGCCTTCAGACTAAACATATACACCATTAATTGCAGAGAGATGGCTCACACAAGTAAAGAAATTAATCTGACAGTTAGCCATTCACTTTTGAATTCTGACTGTCGATCAGATTATTTTAAAACAAGATCGACGGTCATCACACATTCATAACATATCACATTCCTTTGTGTTACACTAAGGCCATGTGATGAAGCATGAAGATGACACGTGTTCTAAACTGAGAGGCTTAGCGCATATCACACTTTCCTCCATTCCTTATGGAATACAAACTATGATGAGAAGAGACCTTGTGATGCAATGAGGAGTGGACACTTGTTCTAGAATATTCCTTGAGCATATCCTTTTATCCTTCCCTTATTTACTCTCATTGCACATCGCACTTTGGATATATGTTACCCATTTCACAAACACGATGTGAAGGAAGCATGCGATGAAACAATCGATCATGCATAGCGCATTTAGCAGTAGGAACAAAGGAAAATTTGATGCGAAGAGCATATGCGATGGCACAGGATTGTGACACCTATCCTTGGGATATTGATCAACAATGTCATCACATATCACACAAAAGGGGCTAGCGAGGAATGAAGAAATAGGGATGTGAAGAGGACATGGGATGCAATGAAACTCTACCACATGGTCAAAGTTGAGCAGGGATGGAGTGACTTAAGTGAGTTATTTTTCACATGTGCATAAGTTGTTTTTAAAGTGGGGAAATTGCCTAGGTAACATAGTCAAATGACATTTAGATAAAAGCACATATGCATAGCCCAAACTTAGGACAACAACCAAATATTTCATGGAAATGGATTTTTTTTTAAGGGAACCCGACCAAACATAACTCAAAAGACTAGATTATAAAAAATTAAAAGGATTTCAAAATAATAATGGTGTAACACATACGTAACAAACATGGAATTAGGACTTTCTAAAAACATAAAAAGCAAACCTATGGAGTTTCCAGGTTTTGTAGCTTTCAAGAGAACCCAAACATTTTCTTCTGTAATTAAACCCCAACCCACATTAACTGTTCAAAAAGCTCAAAAGAGACTGAAACCAGACCAAGAGCCAAATCTTCTGCACCAGTCCCATCAATTCCATCATCACTGTGAGGGGTCCCCACCCTCCTCTCATCCTCCCCACCGTGAGTTTTTCCTAATTGTGTTCCCTCTCCTTTATGAGTGGTTTTTTCTTTATCCATGGCACCAACACTGCCTTCTAACTCCATTTGTAGATTCTGTGAGGTTATCTCTTTAATAGACCATAAAGCAGTGTAAGCGACCCTTCTTTCAATACTAATCCTGCCACTGGTTGATACTTTTATCCAAATGTGAATTATTTTAACAACTGAAATTAGTTGATTTTGATTTCTCTCCAGGCCTGACAAGCTTCTCTTTAGATGTTTTCCTTCCTTTTGCCACAACTTTCTCATTCTGACGACAACCCAACCTGAACCCAGCTTTATGTGGAAACCAGGTGTCACCCCATGCATTCCTCCTCTCCATGTTCACTTTTGCCTTGCACTGATTACACCTGTACCCACTTCAAGAGCTAGAACATATTCATCCTGCGACACGTTTTTCTTTCCCTGCTGATTCGAGACCTTCATCTATCTTGTGTTTATTTAATAGTAATCTCAGCTGCACGTAAACCCATGTGAGTAAATCTTACAATAAGGTTGGAGAACCTCAAAATTTGTGCAATCCCCAAACTCCATAAAATATGGATTTTCCAAAAGGATACCTTAGAAAAAGTTGATGAAGACCCGACTTAGGTGAAGGATAGTACATTTTGTGCAATATATTTTTTTGTAAATTAAAAGGATAAAAACTAAAATGTTCTACGAGGATCCAAGTACCAAAAAAGGCAAAGGAAAACTAATGTGAAGAAATGAACCTAGGGATTTCTACAAAAAGAATTTCTTAATGAATTCCCTAATGGTAGTGCCATGGCAACACAATAAATTAAATTCACCAAGATCGCCTAGGACATGTCATTCCCCCTAGGCAACCTAACCCTACACAGGCTTCATGGATACAAATTTTATGCATGCCACAATTTTTGAGGGGGATGGAAGGTACTTAGTAAAATACCTTGGGAAAAACCATTTATCACATACTAACCCTAAGAAATGCAAAATTTTGATCCATTTAATACAACCCTATCACAACTCTATCCCAAGAGTTGTCATGATTAAATGATTTTCCAAATGAAATAATCATTAAATGTATCTAGAATTGTGAGAATTTAGCTCATTTGACTATGTAAGCATAATCAAATTGAATTAAAAACCAAAGGAAAACTATAGCAAAATCCAATGGTAGACATGAGAATCTTTGGGAAATCACAATGTTCAACAAAGGAAAAATCAGTCCATAAGAGCTCTACAACAATAACAATTTTCAAACAAAATTCAAATAATTCCAAAATCGATGCCAAACACCTATAAACCACTCACCACCAAATGCCATAAATGTATTCCAGAAGATAGAGTGGCAAGCACTCATCTACAAAAAACCACCTTCCTGACCATGCAGGAAAATCAACCTTGCACAACCTTAGTTGAGTTAGGGCACAATTTGTGCAAAGGAACGCTTGCAGAGAAACAAGGGTTTCCCAACCTTGTAGAAAAATGAGAGGCATCTGACCAAATCCTATATCCCTACATCCTCATCAAAGGTTGAACTCTACATGTGATAAGGACCCAAATCCAAAACAAGCACCTACCTAAAAGGGAAATCTAACACAAAACACACTATCCTAAGATGTAAAAATTGAGAAAACTAGGAAAAAAGAAGAGAGGGGGTCATCATTTCTAAGGGGAGTATATGTGCAAGGAACAACAAGAGTCTACTGGAGAATGCCCATAATTAATTTCTATTTGGGTCATCCACTCTTTCACATGTTCCAATGGATATCATTAGAGTTTTTCTGCTTATTTTCAATGCTTGACTTGTATTTATAATGAGTCGAGATTTCTTTGTTTGATTGCTTACTATTGTTGATGTAATGAAACATTGTGTGAAACTACTATCTTTGGTGTGTGAAGTGGAACCCACCCTTTCATATGCACTCATTAGATTCTTTATAGTAGATTTTTCACATGAAGCATTTGATGTTCTTAGGCCAAGAATCTTCATAATGGGCCTAAATTTTAGATTTCTCATCATTTCAACAAATAATTGACATATTTTGGTTTCATTTAACTTCTCAAAAAAATCTCCATATCTTCTTAGAATATCTTCAAAAATTACACTTAGAAATATTATTAATCATCAGATTCAAAACATCATCATTAATATAAATAAAAAACTTAGGCCTTCTATGCAAAATTCTAAGAATTTTTCTCAATGGTAAAGTTGCCTCAACATTAGGGATTTCTTCGATATTGAATTGGGATGAGATAGATTGTGTACCTTCAACTTGAGATAGAAAATACAATGTACCTTCAACTTGAGATAGAAAAGATGGTGTACCTTCAACTTGAGATGGGAAAGATTGTGTGTTTCCAACTTGAGATGTGAAATATTGTGTGCATCCAACTTGAGATGTGAAAGATTGTGTGCATCCAACTTGAGATGTGAAAGATTGTGTGCATCCAACTTGAGATGTGATAGATGTTGTACCTTCTTCTTGACCATGGAAAGATGGTGTGCCTTCAACTTGATAGGTGAAAGACTGAGTGCCTCCAACTTCAAGATTCGATTTCCTCATTCCACAAAGGTTTTTCATATGTTTTCTTTGTGCCACCAAATCCTTTTCTCTCTTAGCCTGAGTGGATTTTTTTATATTAATCTTCAATTGGAAAGGATGCTAAATATTCTTATATTGTGTTCAATTTCCTACTTTCATGAAGTAGCCTCATTATTTCTATTTTCTTAGCATTTTTTCCTCACACTCATCTAGTGTTAGTCATTTGTCATTTCCTTGGCATGATGATGAATTCTATATTTATCATGAATAATATATAGAGATTAGTTCCATCATGTGAATTCTCTCACCAATTTTTATATAGATGTGAATGAAGGTTATATTTAGACAAATTATTGTAAACTAAAGATACTTCTAGACAATTCCATTTTTGACATCTCTAGTGCAAATAAAAAATCATTATTATGAATTCATGTTTAATGCATGTAACCAAGTGTAGTCATATTCATATTATTAAACAAATAAAATATAAATCTATAAGCTATAATGAGATACTTTGACTGATAACTTGTGAGCATTTATTGTAGCATTCTAGGTGTAATCTTCTATGTAAATGTACAAATGAGGATACCAAAGAATAATATTGAAATGAAGGGGAAAAATGAGGTTTTTATTTGGTTATTAAAATAGGGGTATGATAAACCTATCTTCCCTCTATTTCATTAGGAAATGAGATCCACACAAAGTATTGGCTTACAACCCTTAGGTGAGTCAACTCAAGATGTGAATCTATAGATTTCCTTATGACTGAAGGACACGGGTTAGGGTCAAACAACACTTTGGGGAGAAAAACTAAAAATAGTAAACTAACACCAAAATGCAATTTAACACTTGAAACAACAAGATTAAGCTCAATACTGACAAAAC
Organism: Sequoia sempervirens; assembly: GCA_007258455.2. Taxonomy (NCBI): domain Eukaryota; kingdom Viridiplantae; phylum Streptophyta; class Pinopsida; order Cupressales; family Cupressaceae; genus Sequoia; species Sequoia sempervirens. Next base: position 3,387 of record VDFB02061133.1, on the reverse strand, counting down.
CTACAATCAAATTGTAGATCAGAGAAGGGAAGATCTGAGTGTACCTTTCACCAAAAGTTAGTTTTCAAAGGCTAAATGGAACTCATTCGCCTAGGGGTGAATGGGTTCACTCTCAGGGATTTTTTGAAACTCTCAGGAGCCTCTGATATAGATCTAAATCTTCCAATTTGTCCAAGTGGTGGTGTTGAAATTTCATAAATAAATTATGTAGATGAGTTTCTGTGAGATGACAAATTTTGCAACCTTGTCAACTTCTTCAAACTTGCTTTTCAAGAGATCTTCAATATTTCTTCCACCTAGATCTACAAACACAACATGAAAGGGAAAAATTGTTTGTTTTTGGAAAATGTGGGTTTGCCTTGGTCAAACCCCGTTTTGGTAATCAAACCTTGAAATGAGTAAAATCATGAAGGAAGGAATGAAGAATGAACAAAGCAATGTTACCAATCAAAAAACCCTTGAATAAGCCTTAGAATGTAAATCTACAACCTTGCATGAAATGAATTCAATGGATGTGGATCTTGACACTTGAATCTTGCTTGAAATAGTGCTTTGAATGCTTGACTTGATCATGAAACCTACATCACAATGTTAGCTCCAAAAACATACATGATGCAAGAAGAATTTGATATAAAAATTGGATCTTGAATGCTGCAATAAAACTTTGATAAATCTTCTCTTGAATTCCTTTGAAAGTGCTCTTGATCATCAATTTTTCTATAGGAATGCTCACTTCAAATTGCTAGGTGAAACATAGTGAAGTAACCTTATATTTATAGATATGTATCCTTAATTTCCCAAAATTCAAATATCACAAGTTGACATTGAATCACGGATTTGAATATGTTAAAATACCATCAAAAACATAATTTAAATTTAGGTCCTAAGGTCTAGGGAGGACCCATTCACCCATAGACGAATGGTTCCTAGGTCCATAAAACTAGGACACACAATGCTCAATGAGAAGTGTTATGTTTAGGCATTAATAAATGTTGGGTTTCCTCTTTGGAAAATGTAATTAAATAGACTTGGTAAATGAAATAAGGGGGCCAATTAAGGAAAAATTAAACTCAATTAATTAAGGGAACCCTAAATAAGTGTGAAAGTGTAAAGGGGTACACTTTACAACACTAAATTAAGGCACAATTAAGTCCATTTTAAGTAGGAGGGCCCAAACAAGTGAGAAAATGTAAAGGGATACATTTTTCGTCACTACATTTAGCCCTCACTTTAGTGAGAGGATGACCTTGCATCAAACTCACACTAAAGTAGACATTCAAAAGGGTATGTGCAGGATCATCATGGAAAAGATATTCAATTATACAAAATCAAAGATTTAAGGAAATGGAAAAATAAAAAATGGCAGATCAAGCCTCAACTATCCAACACGATGTGGAACATGCCTCGATTGGTTGTCCAAAAATGTTCACAAGTGGAACTTTGTTTGTCCACTATGCAAACAAAACGCATGCTCACATGGGCTAATGGAACTCCGGTTGTCCACTAGGTGAGGTCCCAAGGGTGGAAAATGAGAGAATCCTATTAGGCTCCCATACCATATCAAAGCTATACCTATGATAACTTCAATAAGGTACCATAAAAATAAAACAAAACATAAAAGGGGTGGAAAATGAGAGAATCTTATTAGGCTCCCATACCATACCAAAGCTATATCTCTGATAACTTCAATAAGAAACCACAAAAAAAACAAGAATTTTGAGCTTCATAAGGCCTAACAAGCTATGTTATGCTAAGCACCTATGAACAAACAAGGTAAGGCTCCACTGGCAAGAAAAGTGTGTTATGCTTAGTGGATTTGAAAAGGGTTCGAGCTTCACAAGGTTAGCAAGCTGCATTATGCTAAACACTTATGAACAAAAATACAAGTAAACATGCTAAAAGGGATTTCACTTAGTTCATGTAAGGTCTCCTCTTAGGGAACATCATGCCTAATGTCTCCCAGAGAGGAAGTCAAGGATAAATATTTGGCTAACTTAGGAATGGAATGCATAGCATCATCACCTGGTGAAAGTCATATGCCAAGAAAAGCTCACACTTCTTTGGAGGGACATCAAACCCACGAACCATACTCAAGAAAAAAAAAGATGATCAAGAAGAAGTAAGAAAATCACACAATGCAAAATATGAAAGGAATGTCAAAAATTTAAAATAATAATGCCATCAGAGTGTTCTCACTTAGCAAATTGGCAAACACCATGTTGTGAGCAATTTACTTTAAAGTAGTAAATAAGCAATGCTAATAATACAGAAGACATGGGAGCTTATTCAGAACTCCCTATATGCCAAGTCATATGTTTCCAAATGAAGCTACGTCATAAAAAAGAGAGGAAGGCATTGCCCCCAAAATGAAATCCCAAAACACATAAGGGATCTACGGATTTGGGGTCAATATGTCTTTGTTACAATGATATTATAGAGCTCAAAAACATCAGGTAATTCCCCAAATACTCATAGAATAGGAGGAATAACACATAGAGAGCGAAAACAAAGAAAAATCTTTTGAGTCAACATGGAAGAGACCTAAATGTCTTGACACCTTGTGTCATCCCCAAAAGGAAAACACAAAAGAAAAAGAAAAGATAAATGTTTACGACATATAGAAGAATGTAGATGCAAATAGAGGAATAAACATGAAGAGATACATCAAACATAATAGTATGGAGAGATCACATTACGCACATACAATCACACAAAGAACATGAAAATGAAAAAAAAAACAAGACTAGTAAGACACATGCGAGTCAATAGGTATACCAGGTCATCTACATCCCAATCTTGTTCAGTATATGCAAAAGGCAGACAACTAGCCAAAGGGACAACATCAAGTTCCAAACTAGGACATGCACCAAGTTTAACACTTTGTTTAGGAGGATCATCATTTAAGCTCATGGAAGAGGAAAACAATGAATTTAGCTCTTTATGCACTTCTTCATCAATCTTAGCAGTTTCATCATCATCATCCAAGTTAATCACAATAGGAGGTCTAATGACAATATCCATAGAAGGTTGTTGTTTATGTTGTGGTGAAGGTGGAGAGGCATCATGCATTGCTTGAGACAAGTTTAGATTTATATTTTTTATGTTGTTATTTTCTTCTTTTTTCTTGCAACAAATGAGCAATAGTACAACATCTACGCTTACGCCCTCTAACATTTCAGTTTCTTTTCATTCAATTTTCAAGTTGTGATTGTGTAGGGAGCGGTTTATCAACAAATCCATAGGTTTGTTTTCTTTCCTTAAGGGAGGAATAGAAGGAACCATAGGAGGTTGTTTAACCACTTTCTCTTTAGCTTTGTAAAAAGTTTTGACTTTAGGAGGCACAACAAGACTTATTTGATTATCTCATGGTCTCTTATATGAAATAGG
>VDFB02061132.1:50199-63124 GCA_007258455.2 Sequoia sempervirens | reverse complement strand
GATTCCCAAGTCTGATTTTTCAGTAAGGAGTCCATTTCTTCTTCCATTCCATGCTCCCACTGAACCTTGGTATCCACCTGCATAGCTTCACCACAACATTCCATTTCACCAGCATCAGTTAATAAAATAGAATACAAAGAGGGAGAAATTTTTTTGGAGGTCTACTTATCCTTGAAGATCATCTAACATTCACTGCAGTTTGTGGTATTTGTTATTGTTGTTGCAAAGCATGAGGAACCACTAGAAAATAATTGTCCAAAGTGTCATCCAACACTACATAATCATTTTCTTTCTTCTCATGCTCCTGCAACTACTCTTTGTACAACACCTTCTCATTGAATATGGCATTCCTGCTTCTTGAAAAAAAAAAAATTCAAAATCCCAAAGCCTATAACCAAATTTATCAATGCCATATCCAAAAAATATACATTTATTTGACTTAGCATCAAGCTTGGTTCTATTTTCAAAATTTTCATGTGCAAATGCTTCACAACCGAAGGTCTTGAGAAAAGAATAACTCACCTTCTTACATGTCCATGCTTCCTCTGGAATACCAAATCCCAAAGGCTAAGAGGGACCTCTATTAATTAAATAAATAGTGGTATTAACAGCCTCTGGCCACATGTTTAAAGGCAGCCCGGCATGAAATCTCATACTCTTTGCACACTCCATTATTATCTTATTCATGTGCTCAACCAATCCATTTTCTTGTAGAATCCTTGGAATTATTTTCTACCTAAAAATACCATTAGAGGAACAATATTCTTCAAAATCTATGCTATAATACTCACCACCATTATCAAATCTGAGATATTTTAATCTTTTACCTATCTCATTCTCAACCAAGCTCTTCCAATTTTTAAAAGTTTCAAATACATCAGATTTCTACCTAAGAAAATAAATCCAAACCTTCCTAGTTGCATCATCTATGAATGTAACATAATATTGAAAGCCACTGAGAGAAGGTACCTGAGATGGTCCCCATACATTCGTATGCACAAGCTCCAACTTCTCATCTTTCTTTTGTTCCCATCCTTGAGAAAACTAACCCTCTTTTGTTTACCATACACACAACTTCATAGAAATCCATATTAACGCATTTTAGACCTAGTAAAACTTTCTTTGAATGAAGCACTTTCATACCTTTTTCACTCAGGGGCCCAATTCTATTATGCCATAGTTTTCTTTCACCCGCAACAACTATCTGATTTTCATCCTACTAACCTACAGCAACTATTCTTGAAACTATTACAAAACCCACAACAACTGTTGTCAAATCCACAACAACTGTTGTAGATGTTTTTTTCAGCAACTTTCCTATTTGATTTTTATCTGCAATAGCTAAAGTACAAGGAACAATATGACCTATACAAAGATATAAGGTGCCTACTATCACATGTTTTTCTACCACTAAGGCAGCTTTTGTAACCTTCCAATTTTTATCACCAAATGTAACAACACAACCTTCATCATCTAGTTTCCCTACTGAAATTAAATTTTTGCTTAGCCTTGGAACATGCCTCACCTCTTGTAGTAACCAATGATTCCCATTCTACAACTTATTCTTGATTCTTCTCTTTCCAACAATCTGACAAGGTTTGTTACCTCCTGTTGATGGTGTTTTCTACACAGCAACAACTCAGACAGAATATAATATCCTATCTCTCTTGAAAGGTAAATCTCTATCAGCAAGCCTCAAGAGATAACCCCAAGGTCTCTAATGTCAAGTCTTGACAATGCATAAACAACTTAGTGATAAAATTTGAAAATGTTGGTAATCACAATGGGACCTTACTACAAGCAAAATACTGAATCGATTTTATCAGATCTAACAATCTGATGATACTTTAATCCTAGATTCAACCCAATAATCAAAGAAACAAAAAAAGATAAGGGTTTCAAGGAGATTTCTAAATCTAATACTACCCCTAAGATTAGCAATGAAAATAACCAACACTCGAAATGGACCAATCCCTCAAAACTGATCTCTACTTGACCCAGATAAATCTGCAATCTTACAAAAAATAGTTCAATCTTCTGAGGTGTTAATATTTTCAAATCATGAACATTCATTCAACAACCCTATTGCAATTGAAATGAACAAATCCTCACAATCGAACTAAGCACACTGAATATGAAGTCCAGGCTAACTTTGCAAAGCAACTAACAATCAGTTGGTTGCGAAAAGTATGGACTGAAGGATTGCTACAACATTCAAGTATCAAATAACAAAAATTATTGAATCAAATCTAATCTAAATATTAACCTTCTCAAAGCAATTTTAAAGATAGAAATAGTAAGAACCATGCAAGACAAGAGAATACAAGTATGGCACCAAATCACAATGTCATTTCTTGCATTCAAATTGTCCACTGTAGCAACAATTCCAGCTTTCTGTTACAATGTTTGCTTGAGAACAACTACTTGCTAACCTGCTCTACTCGCTTCTAACTATTTTGATCTATTCTACTTCTATCTTTTGACCCTTTTTTCTATTTCTAACTATTACAAATGAGGCAAACTGCCAAATATATAGAATCCCCCCAAAAAACCCGTTGGCCAAGCAAGAGCTTGCAGCATAAACTGAGCACCACCGACTAACCAAGAGAAAGTCAAAATGGAACGAAGGAACGCATTAAATGTGCAAACTACACCCAGGTCAGCTCAGGATTCCCAATGCAGCTCGGACCAATGTAGGGTGCGATAATGGGGAAGCACAAATCCCGAAGTAGTTGGGCATTAACTACCCTCCCCTTTGTCTCTATTCCGATATGGCCCTTTGTGAACTCTCAAAAGCTTCTCATCCAAGTCAGCTACTGGTGGAAAAGGAAAAACCCTAAGTCATCTCAATGGATGCAATCTCTTCTCTTGACTGTTTGACCGACTTATCCCAATCCACCTTATATGTCATATATTTATCAATAACTGCAAGGTAGGTGGTTGCATCATCCAACTGGTGCTCAGAAACAGAACCATCATCAAGTGGTGCGTAAACATCCTACCACCAATTTCTCAACTGTTCCAGACTCAAATATTTGGGAGCAATCTTCCTTCTTCCCATCATGATCTCAAAAAAGGCCATGGAGCCATTATATACACCACTTAGGGTATCATCAATCTGCCTTCTTTGTTTATAAATATTCTTCAACACCTTCTGCCTAATCTGCAGTGCCTCATACCACTCCCATGGTTCGGCAACTCTGGAGGAAGGAAGAATCCCATCACTTACCAACCTATCCCGGGTGTACTCCATGATAGTTCTAGTTTTCTACAGAAGGAGATTTGTGTCCTCCTTATCTTGTGCCAACACCGCCTTCAACCAATCAGTTGCCATGATAGCATCCTTCCCTGTTGACAGAATCTCCTTAATAGCATCATCACCCTTTAGTTGCACCCCTTTCAGCCAATTTGCGGTGGCAACAATGAAAGCTTTCATCTTTTCTAGCTCGATGATGGTCTCTTGAGGTAGAGGATTTGTAACAGAGGAAGAAGGTTTAATGGACCGCAGTGGTTTCATTAAGTCTTCCAAGCATTTCCTGAGATTTTCATTTTCTTTCCTTAGCTCCTGCTTGGTCTTCATTTCCTTCCTCAATCTACCCACAATAACTGCACTAGATCCCTCATATTCTTCAATGTCCTGCTCGACTGATGTAGGTCCTAGATTGAAAGTCTGAATATTGTAATCCTTTCCAACCACATCATCTCTATTTTTATCTGGAGCAAGGGTGGCAATGTGAACAACTCTATCATGAGCTTCGTCTCTTTCAATCCTCGAGATCACCCTAGCCTTTTTCTTACCTTTATCTTTTCCAATCTTGGCTAGTAGTGCATCCCAATTCGGTGGACTATCTTTCACAACAACTTTTTTTCTCTTTATTTCTTTATCCAGCCAACCAGGGACAGTGGATTCCAATTGCACCTCACTTTGTTTCTCCTCTTATTGATCCTTAGGTGCCTCCTCACTCAAATTCCTTTTATCAAGAGTCTCATCCATCTTATTTTCCTTTTCTTCAGCATGCTCGTCTTCATGTATAGGAGAGGGAACCTTCACTATTTCCTCTTCTTGTGGAGGGACTTCTCCAGTTCTGACAGGGGAATCCGCATATGCAACCATAGGGGATTACATTATCTTTTCAATTTCTGCCTCTACACTATGGAGATCACCTTCATGAAACTCCTCCCCTTCAATAGCCAGATGATCCTCAACATCCTTTGACTCACTAGGCTTGCCTTGAGCTCCATGAGCGGAAGGCACATCATCATGTTGTTCCTCCTGATAAACCACCGGATGGAGATCTGCCTTAGGCACACTGTCCCTGGGAGAACGAGTCCTAGACCTCCTCATATACACCTTGGCCTTCTCCTCTGAACTTTCAATATTCACCACTGGTGGGGTCACTTCTTCCTCCCAAACCTTGGAGCTTGCCTTCTCTGATAACTTTATGATTCTTCTCCTCTTGGGCACTGGCACATCAACCTCAGGACCCTGATTTTTAGTCCCTTTCTGCTCAGACTTCCTAGTCCTTGTCATCTACTTAGCCTTTGATTTTCTTTGTTTTTCTGTTTCCTGGACCTCTTTTTCTTGAACACCTTTAATTTTGATTTTGAATGGAGAATCCAATTTACCCTTTCCCTTAGGATCCTACTTGGTAGATTCCTCAGAGGTGGAGTGGGGATCCAAATCTCCCATTAGCGCATAGGTGCACTGTACACCATTATTTTCCAGCTCCCATAGCTTATGCTTTAGCCACATCCTAGTAAATTTGAGAACTAGATCCACTAGTTGTTTTAATTCTATCTTTTCTTCCTCTAACCAATCCACATCACCAATTGGTCTATCCTTTATGGCCTCATAAGCATGATCTTGGATCAAGTTCCCATCATCTTTCAATTGATCAGGAACTTCCTTTACATTGTACAACCGAACTGACTCGACTGGAAGCTGGGAGAATTTCTTCTTTCTGACCTCAAATTCATCATTGCAGTTGGCCCAGTAGTCCTCCAAATTCACCTTATGGAAATACTCTTTGTTGGCCTTCTTTTGGGCCTCTCCTGTAATATCAAACCTCGATCTCCTAGAATGAAAAGATAGACCGAGGGTATTCATTTCTTCCTCTGAAGCCTGGGAAAAAATAATGGAAGGACATGCTTCTCCAGTGCCAATCCTTAGGGGAAAATATCCACCAAATCCTATTTTGTGTTTGTCTTTCTTGACAATAGCATCAAAGTCACAAATCTACCTAGTGACCTCCAACAGTAGAATGTGATCGGTAGGGTATCTTGGAAGTCTATATGGAGCCCGCTAGTAGCCATCAATCCTAATGTAGGAGAAAGTTGGGAACTGAGTAAACCATGCCCCATATTTCTTGATGAGTTCCCTAGCCTGGTTCGAAATCCTGACATGCTCTACTTCCTAAAGCATTCTGGTGATATACATGGTAAATGCATCATTTTCCCTCCTATAGTTCAAACCTCCCAAGTGACACTGAGGGAAAACTTCATAGATAATATCATGTCCAAAAATTCCCTTTGTATCCAATCCTTTGTAGGGATGGAATCTTGCAAGCGCATAGACCAGATATGAAGTCATTGTGAAAGTCTTGGTCTGCAACACATTGGATAACTGCTCATGGAGTACTCCACTAATGACCCCTGCCTAATGGTAATTAATCTTCTCTTGTTCTATCCTCACAATCACATGGAACATCCAATTCTCAAATGTACCAACATTCTTCAATCCAACCACCCTGCTGAGAAGAGTGATGGCATCATAATATTCCTTCTTGAACTTTATCCTGAATAGCTGCTTGGGTGATTTAGAATAGTGATACTTAGGCTTCTCTAGCCAAGAATTGATAAATTGTTGTGACCTCACAGTCTACTCATCGTAGAACTCCTGAGCTTCCCTCATGCTGAATCCCACCACATGAGACCTGTATGGCATATCAAATGTTTGGGCAATGGGGACAAGGTTGAGATTTGCTACAACCCTCCCCTAAGAACCAATAATTCTTTGTGTATCCTAATCATAGTGCCTAGCACACTCAAGGACCAGCTCATAACACTGCACCATAGAAGGGAAACCAGCAACATTTGATAATCCTGATTCCATCATCCTTCTAGCCACCAAAGGAGAATCCTTAGCCACCATTCTTTCTTTAAACTCTTCATAATCCCATGATCTGAAATTTGTATTAGTCACCTCTGACCAAACTGAAGTGATTTTTCTCTCAAGGATCCTGCTCTTAATGTCCATTTTAATCCTCTCTGCATCATACATTGAGGACCCAACTGCTACCTTGCTAGATTCAGCCTGCACTCAACATGGAAATTATAGTAAAAACCATAGGAAAGGGAAGGTTAATTCATCAATACATCATTAGAATGAATCTCATACAATCAAGGTGTTATTACAATTCATATGAGATGACCACAACAAATTTTGGGTTTCAAGACCATCCGCAGAATCTAAGCCAGAGAGGAATTTCAGGAAATTCTAGACCGATCGGATTCCAATGGAATAACCAGGAAACACCTACTTAACCATTAAACCTGATCATGATCAATCAATAAATTATATGGGAATTCCAAATATGACATGAAATAATCATTAAATGTATCACCAATCATAAACAAATCCAATTATATCATGTTCCTTTGTATTTCATTAGATTTCAAGAAAATCCATGAGGGACGGATTTCCGTGAAGAACAAGCTAGAGAGGAGACTTCAAAAAATCAGAGAGATGCCAGATTTCAGAAAAATCTAGACCCGACGGAAATCCACGGATAAGGAAAAACTCTGAACCAATCGGCGCAAAAGCATGTACTTTGGCCAAACAAATTTAATTTGGAATGAGGTCACACCGAGTGGGGCATGTCTTGCCAACCGGGGATATAGAAAATATATCGATATGACCAAAGGGTAGTCGGGGTAAGGTCTTGGTGAATCCTTTTTGTCTCACCGACTTTCAGGGTCCAAGCAAACACTTTGGCCAAACTAAAGTTTTTCGATATGAGGTCTCAGCGAAGTTGCGGTGTCTTGCTGATCAGCGATAGGTTCTGAATTCGGCTAGAGGTCTTGCCGACCGCATAATGTTTCACTGATATGAAGTCCCATTGGTATAATCTCTTGCTGACAACATGTGGTCTCCCCAAAAGAAGATCTAAGCTTGCCAAGAAAGGAAAGTTTCACCATGAAGTCTTGGCGACCGCTGGAAGTCTTGCCAAAAGCGAAGGTCTCGGCAAGAGTTGTGAGCTCGCCGAAAGGTCTCACCGAAGGATGGATGTCTCAACGAAGCAAATGAATATCGGTATAACTAATGGAGCCCACTATGACCTCATGCCGACTAGGGCTTGTCTTGCGGATGGCATATAAGGAAATACATGTCGATGAGAGACTTTCTTTCGAGGTGAGGTCTCAGTGATCAAATACGAACTTAGGAAGGCTTCTCAGCGAAATACAGGGTGATCGACATGACATCTCTCCAACTTTGAAAGGTCACATCGAAGAAAATCCAGAAGGGATGGGGAGTCACGATATTACCCAAACACCAAATCAATCATGAATTTCAAAAGTTTAACTTAGGACAAGTCAGGGATGGACCTTTCATAGATTTTCTTTACATTCTAGGTCAATTTTAAGACGGAATAACCTGACATGGCACTGCCCTAGGTTTGAAACCCTATTCATCTACCATTAGTGCACAATAAAGCTCAGAATTTAGTTGTTTCAACTGCTAAGTTGTTACTAGGGTTTACTAATTACTCTCAGGCAAGATTCATCAAAATGCAGATAGACAAATGAGCTCAAAACTTACCTAGGAGATGACAAATGATGCAATACTGAACAACCCTAGCATGAAATGATCAAATACGTAGGAATTTGAATCCCACAAGCTCTCATAACATCAACGTGCCATTCATAATTCTCAATCAAAGGTAGGGCAATAAAAACATACCATTATAATGCAGAAATTGATCTCAAAAGCAACAAATGTGAAGCCCAATGGCGTCTACAAAGAACAGATGCAGGAATGCACAAGAAATCACCACTAAATCGATCAACTCAATCCCAAACGCCCCAAAAATGAAGTCAATCAACCGCAGGAAAGCACTCCTCAGCTCAAACGATGGAAAATAGTAAGCATGATGGCACAAAAGATTCCAAAAATCAAGTTAAATACATCCTTCAAAGCACACACAAAGCCATTAATGCAATCAATAGGACAGTCAGAAAACCCGGGAAGCCGACGACAAGGTGGAATCTGGGAAAATCTGGCCCACGTGGAAATCCGCGAATACCAAAAATCCCTGAACAATAGGGTCCATTTGAAGTCCAAGCGGGATCCGGGAAAATCCGACCAGGGTGAAAAATCCCGAATCTGAGTAAAAGCCCAAAATTTATCCAGAACTTAGGATTTTCAATAAATAACTCAAGGGAGACACTTAGGCTATCAAAATAAACTTTAAAGAACATGCCTAAATAAGACAAAACCTCAAAAAGAAAGGGCCAAGAAACCAAAACTGAAGTGAAAGAGGGTCCCTGCCTTCAACGGGGCGTGTGTGCAAAAACTGCACAACACCTCCCAAATAAACCAGCCCAAAATCCCCTTGAACATAATCAAGAAAATAACTTCTAAGGGGTGTAGCATGAAATGAAGCCCTTGAATCTAACACCCAATAATCATCAACATCATCAAAGGAAAGAATAAAAGCATCATCATCAAATTTATTACTTACCACATTTTCCTCTTTACTTCCTTCCTTTTTGTCTCCTTTATTTTTTTGAGACATGCAATCTTTCTCTAAATGACCTATCTTACCACAGTACCAGCAATCCTTCTCTCTGGATTGGGACCTCTTGTCCTTTGATTTTCATCATCACTTCCCACGACCTCCATAATTCTTTCCTCTCCTTTTTTCTACCCTTTCTTTCTACATTCAAAACACTTCCTAATGTGGATGTACCACCTAAGTTTTTCTTACAAATTTTAGTGTATTCAAACCTGAAATAAAATTACTAACCTCCATAACCAAGCTATTCCATCTTTTAGGCAAAGAACATAGAATCAAAAGAGCCATAACTTCATCAAATTTTATATTTACAGAAGTTAATTGACTGGTAACCATATTAAACTCATTTAAATGATTAGCAACTAAACCACATTCTACCATTTTCATATTAAATAAATGCTTCATAAGAAATACCTTATTCGAAGTGGAGGGATTTTCATATAACTTTGCCAGGGTCTACATCAAATCTATTGTTCTTTGTTGTTGAAATATTAAACGCCACTGATTGTGCCAGGCATAAACGAATACTGCCAAGTTCCTTTCTGTCCAAAATATCTCAATCCTCATCAGACATTGTTGACAGTTTCTTGGCTTTCCCTTCCAATGCCCACCATAAATCCTTTTGATAGATATATTCCCCCATCTGTACCTTCCATAATTGATATTTTTTCCCATTAAATTTTCTACCTTCAATTTACCCTCGTCTTCCATTACTCCCACTCAACCGTGAGACTCCCACTCAATCGTGAGACCTTCCTACAAAGGATAGCTGAACACAACCTCACCTAATACCACTTGGTAGAAATTGGAGGTAGATTTCTATCAGTTAAATGCATATTTACAAGTATAAATAGAAAAAATAAATACACATAAATAAAGGACAACAAAAGAACAACACCAAGATTTAACATGGTTCACCCAAAACTAGGCTACATCCACCAACAGAGGGTCCAATATATATTAAACTTCCAACAAATAACCTTTACAAATCTTGTAGCAACTACTACAACTTGCAACAACATTTTTCTCCACATTTTTTCATCGTTGTTTTTACATAGCCTTTGTTGCTTGTACCCGCGACACTTCCTGTGTTTTTCCAGCCACTAAACTATGAACTTCTACTAATGTTTTTCACACCCGACCACCCTCAAAACTCATAACCGAGTGTTTTTATATACTCCCACACGTCCCATTAATTAGAGACAAATCATGACTATTGGTTTTTACTCATGCACCCAATAACACTCTCCTTTTGGATGGTAACATTTAATATTTTCAACCATCTAATAACTTTTTATTAAATATTGTAACTATCCATTTCCAACATTTAATAATTGTTTGTAACCATCCTTTTAAATACAAGTACAACATAAATATTTATTAAGTGCAACAAATTATTTAATGAAAAATAATATGAAAAATTTTGCATCAAATTCTAATTGGTCTTCATAACACAACATTATCTTGATGGAGCATGAGAGCATTTTGGAGATCTAGGTGATTTCATGTATGGCTATGATGATGCATTTCATGTATTGATCCCTTATGCAATGTATACAACAAGTGGGAGAATTTTGGGATATGGTGTTGTACACCATTGCATAATTTGATATATTATAATGTTATATTGTAACATTGTATTATTATTTAATGTGTGGGAGACATGTGATAATAATTTAATATTGGGGAAATATTAAATAAAGTGAAAACTTAGTACCCAATATTAAATAAGGGATTAGTGGTTTTGTATTCAAATGGTTTTTTGGTACATGGTTATATCTTACCACTTGGTTGTATTTGTGTGAGCTTGAGTCTATAAAAGCAAGAACATGTTTAGTAGTTAAGGTAGGCTAGGTGAGTGGGCTATCATCATTGTCTTTCTAAGGAGTGCATATGTGAAGCATGGCATGGGATGTGTGGATTCATGCTTGGACACATGAGGATGCATTGAGAGGCTTGATTCCTTAGAGGTATTCATTGTAACTCTTGTATTTCTTTATTGCTAAATAATATGATGTTGTATGGATGCTTCTGGAGGTTGGTTTTTTTCCCTCTAGAGGGTTTTCCCAAGGTATATCTTGTGTTCTCTTGTGGCTTGTCTATTTTATCTATGCATTATGGTTACTTGTATGCATGTTTATCTCTCATGGGGTTATTTAGTAAATGGATTAAGTTTGTGGGTTGATTGCACTATTTCCTAACAATTTTTATATTCACTTTCTTTCATTCATTTGCATCTTGGGTAGGCTATTTAGCCAAATATTACATGGTATCAAAGCAATTGTGAGTTGTGGGTTAGCAATATTTTAGGAAATCTGGGAGTTAGATGCACAGGACAACTGAGAGGGGGGTGAATCAGTTGTACACTAAAAGCATTCAATCCCTCATCAATATTCAAACCATTTTTATCCCTTAAACCCTTATTATGTATTATCAGAATGTAAATCTATGAAATAGTAATGCAAACACATCCAAATGCATAAGAACACTAGATTTACATGGAAAACCCAAGAAGTGAAAAACCATTGTGAGGATTATCTCACATATATATGAATAGCAACACCAAATATAATTAGGCTCACTATCTAGGGCTCATTGCCTAGAAAAAGAAGGGCTCACTACCAAGAAGAAAGAAGAATAGAAGAATATTGTTACAAATAGATTCACTATCTCAAGGAAATATGATAAATCCACCACTACAACTTTTCACCATCCACAACCTTCGACTCACTACCTCTAGTAACTTCAAGCACATTGAAAAATGTAGACACCTTCTACTCACTTCATCCGGATTCATAAGCATTAATCTCACACTTATATTACCACACTTGATTGTATTCACATCTTTCACACTTTCCACACTCATCTCCAACAATTCACCTTTCTTTTACACCATCCATGACCTAAACAATCTCAATTAGGTCGGCCTTAATGAAACGTATGCACCTAAATGTGAAACACCAAAATAGGTCATCACCAAACTCCTCCATGGTAGAAGGAAGTGAAGGACAACCACACCAAGGGTTAACTAAGACCCAAATATATATCACCACACTACTCAACACATCCACAATCCACAAGGTGCCTCTGTAAATAGCGCTAACATGCCAAGTTAGCTAAAATTTATTTAACACTACAAGCGACCACATACATACTTCTCCAAGTCACATTGACGACATAGCAGCACTTCATAGCACCCATACAACATCTCAAAATGTTTCATCATCAAAATATTTTTCAACTCTACCACAACCACCTGAGATAAAGAATACTTTCATTATGTGCAACCAGACATACAACTTACTAACCAACCTTGTAGGACACCTCAACACCTGAAACCTCAAGGGAAGGAAGTTATAGACAGTATAAGCACATTCCAAAATCTACAAGACAAGAAACCTCACTGTGGATAAATGCAAAGAAATCTCATTTCTCCCAAACAACCTTCTACATAGACAGACACATTGTCAAACACATCTTTTACTAGAGAATGATCTAGAACTTGAAACTCTGGATATAACACCTTTGAACACCTTTGATCATCATATCCAAACCTCACAAGCATATCTTCATCCATGAAGAAATGCGAAGAACAACACTGAACATACCTATGTCACACTACACACTCTTTTATTCAAATTTTCTTAAAAGCACTTGGAAACCAAGTGAACTTACTACAATTGCAACACTTATCCATCACAACTATACAAGACATCAATGACATCACCGATGATGGCACCACAACACCTTCTTATCAAACCACAACATATCCATACTAGCATCATCACTTGACAACACCAATAATCTCCATATCATTGACATCAATGACCAACTGTTGACATCAATGACAACACTAGTAGCATACTTGCAACAATTTCCCCCTTTGTCATTGATGGAAATATCGGCTCTCTGAAAAACCATCAACAATAAAAGTAACTTTACATTAAGCAACACTCCCCCTTACTTGGGTACCTTTCACTCTCTCCCTTTACCTTTGTTCTTTAGATACCATCTAGGCAATCTCTCCCCCTATCTGAGGATTTCTTCAACCATTACTCTCTCCCTGTGGCATCAATTATTTCCTTTTGTTTTTCATACTTCACTCTCTCCCCATTTCACATCAATGGAAA
>VDFB02061132.1:0-50099 GCA_007258455.2 Sequoia sempervirens | reverse complement strand
CTTTTTATTAAATATTGTAACTATCCATTTCCAACATTTAATAATTGTTTGTAACCATCCTTTTAAATACAAGTACAACATAAATATTTATTAAGTGCAACAAATTATTTAATGAAAAATAATATGAAAATTTTTGCATCAAATTCTAATTGGTCTTCATAACACAACATTATCTTGATGGAGCATGAGAGCATTTTGGAGATCTAGGTGATTTCATGTATGGCTATGATGATGCATTTCATGTATTGATCCCTTATGCAATGTATACAACAAGTGGGAGAATTTTGGGATATGGTGTTGTACACCATTGCATAATTTGATATATTATAATGTTATATTGTAACATTGTATTATTATTTAATGTGTGGGAGACATGTGATAATAATTTAATATTGGGGAAATATTAAATAAAGTGAAAACTTAGTACCCAATATTAAATAAGGGATTAGTGGTTTTGTATTCAAATGGTTTTGTGGTACATGGTTATATCTTACCACTTGGTTCTATTTGTGTGAGCTTGAGTCTATAAAATCAAGAACATGTTTAGTAGTTAAGGTAGGCTAGGTGAGTGGGCTATCATCATTGTCTTTCTAAGGAGTGCATATGTGAAGCATGGCATGGGATGTGTGGATTCATGCTTGGACACATGAGGATGCATTGAGAGGCTTGATTCTTTAGAGGTATTCATTGTAACTCTTGTATTTCTTTATTGCTGAATAATATGATGTTGTATGGATGCTTCTGGAGGTTGGTTTTTTCCCTCTAGAGGGTTTTCCTAGGGTATATCTTGTGTTCTCTTGTGGCTTGTCTATTTTATCTATGCATTATGGGTACTTGTATGCATGTTTATCTCTCATGGGGTTATTTAGTAAATGGATTAAGTTTGTGGGTTGATTGCACTATTTCCTAACAATTTTTATATTCACTTTCTTTCATTCATTTGCATCTTGGGTAGGCTATTTAGCCAAATATTACATGGTATCAAAGCAATTGTGAGTTGTGGGCTAGCAATATTTTAGGAAATATGGGAGTTAGATGCACAGGACAACTGAGAGGGGGGTGAATCAGTTGTACACTAAAAGCATTCAATCCCTCATCAATATTCAAACCATTTTTATCCCTTAAACCCTTATTATGTATTATCAGAATGTAAATCTATGAAATAGTAATGCAAACACATCCAAATGCATAAGAACACTAGATTTACATGGAAAACCCAAGAAGTGAAAAACCATTGTGAGGATTATCTCACATATATATGAATAGCAACACCAAATATAATTAGGCTCACTATCTAGGGCTCATTGCCTAGAAAAAGAAGGGCTCACTACCAAGAAGAAAGAAGAATAGAAGAATATTGTTACAAATAGATTCACTATCTCAAGGAAATATGATAAATCCACCACTACAACTTTTCACCATCCACAACCTTCGACTCACTACCTCTAGTAACTTCAAGCACATTGAAAAATGTAGACACCTTCTACTCACTTCATCCGGATTCATAAGCATTAATCTCACACTTATATTACCACACTTGATTGTATTCACATCTTTCACACTTTCCACACTCATCTCCAACAATTCACCTTTCTTTTACACCATCCATGACCTAAACAATCTCAATTAGGTCGGCCTTAATGAAACGTATGCACCTAAATGTGAAACACCAAAATAGGTCATCACCAAACTCCTCCATGGTAGAAGGAAGTGAAGGACAACCACACCAAGGGTTAACTAAGACCCAAATATATATCACCACACTACTCAACACATCCACAATCCACAAGGTGCCTCTGTAAATAGCGCTAACATGCCAAGTTAGCTAAAATTTATTTAACACTACAAGCGACCACATACATACTTCTCCAAGTCACATTGACGACATAGCAGCACTTCATAGCACCCATACAACATCTCAAAATGTTTCATCATCAAAATATTTTTCAACTCTACCACAACCACCTGAGATAAAGAATACTTTCATTATGTGCAACCAGACATACAACTTACTAACCAACCTTGTAGGACACCTCAACACCTGAAACCTCAAGGGAAGGAAGTTATAGACAGTATAAGCACATTCCAAAATCTACAAGACAAGAAACCTCACTGTGGATAAATGCAAAGAAATCTCATTTCTCCCAAACAACCTTCTACATAGACAGACACATTGTCAAACACATCTTTTACTAGAGAATGATCTAGAACTTGAAACTCTGGATATAACACCTTTGAACACCTTTGATCATCATATCCAAACCTCACAAGCATATCTTCATCCATGAAGAAATGCGAAGAACAACACTGAACATACCTATGTCACACTACACACTCTTTTATTCAAATTTTCTTAAAAGCACTTGGAAACCAAGTGAACTTACTACAATTGCAACACTTATCCATCACAACTATACAAGACATCAATGACATCACCGATGATGGCACCACAACACCTTCTTATCAAACCACAACATATCCATACTAGCATCATCACTTGACAACACCAATAATCTCCATATCATTGACATCAATGACCAACTGTTGACATCAATGACAACACTAGTAGCATACTTGCAACAATTTCCCCCTTTGTCATTGATGGAAATATCGGCTCTCTGAAAAACCATCAACAATAAAAGTAACTTTACATTAAGCAACACTCCCCCTTACTTGGGTACCTTTCACTCTCTCCCTTTACCTTTGTTCTTTAGATACCATCTAGGCAATCTCTCCCCCTATCTGAGGATTTCTTCAACCATTACTCTCTCCCTGTGGCATCAATTATTTCCTTTTGTTTTTCATACTTCACTCTCTCCCCATTTCACATCAATGGAAAAGGGAAACAAACTCACCTTTGACACATCACCTACATAGAATTTTTTTTTCTACTCTCCCCTTTTGACATCTACATACATCACTTTGACACCACTTGCACACTTCTCTTTAGGAAACACTAGCAAGAAACTTTCTCTCACTTTCTCCTCTACACTCCCCTTAGGGGAACAAGATATGCTCCATCTAAGTGCACCAACCAACAATACCACTACCTACTCCCCCTGAGAGGTAGCCTTCAACATCAATACAAGACCAAGAATGTATCTTGAAATGCTTCTTGTACCTATGCATATAATTGGAAGGAGAGTAAATAACCCCTAACTTCTATCAGAGATACTCAAAAGTATCTTTAGGAAGAGCCTTTGTAAAGATATCTACAACTTGATCATTTGTAGGCACATACTCCAACTTCACATCATTTTTTGCAACCTTCTCTCTTAGAAAGTGATACCCGATAAAGATATATTTTGTTATTGAATGTATTATTGAGTTCTTTGAGATATTTATAGCACTTGTATTATCACATAAGATAGAAATAGGTTTATCATATGATACTCTAATATCCTTCAATGTTTGCTTCATCCACAACACCTGTGTGCAACATGATGTTGCTGCAATGTACTCTTCCTTTGCAGTAGATAATGATCTTGGATCCTACTTCTTACTCAACCATGAAACCAATCTTCTTCCAAGAAAGAAAGTACCAGAACTTGTACTTTTTTTTCATCTGTATAACCTACTTAATCTGCATTTGTATATGCACTCAAGGAGAAATCAATATCCCTAGGATACCATTTACCAAAATCTGGAGTTCCCTTCAAGTATCTAAATATCCTTTTAACTGCTACAACATGAGATTCTTTGGTATTTTCTTGAAATTTTACAAGAAAAACTACATGCATAATATTTGGGACTTAGTAGTAGTTAGATATAGCAGTTCTCCAATCATTGATTTGTACTTGCTTTGATCAACCTTAAGAGATTCATTGTTCTTGCTCAACTTGCAACCAGTAACCATAGGAGTACATATCAGTTTAGAATCCTCAATTCCAAACTTCTTTAGCATTTCCTTGACATATTTTTATTGTAAAATAAAAATACCTTTTTTTAATTAACTAATTTATAATCCAAGGAAGAAATTCATCTCCCCACACATTGACATCTCAAAATATTTCTATATCTCTTCTAAAATCCTCTTGCACATACCTTCATTTCCTCTAAAGATAATTTCATCAACATATACCACCACAATCAAGATTTTTTCTCCCTCAACCTTGAAGTAAAGATTGTTATTTGAAATACCTTTCTTGAATATTTTTTGCAAAAAGTACTTATCTAACCTTGCATACCAAACTCTTAGAGCCTGTTTGAGTCCATGCAATGCCTTCTTCAATCTGCAAACCATATCAGTATCATCTGATAACTAAAATCTTTTTGGTTGTTCAATGTATACCTCTTCTTCCAACTCACCATTTAAGAATGCAGACTTCACATCCATTTGATATACTTTGAATTTTTTATGTATTGCAAAAGCCAAAAACATTCTAATGGCTTCCATCCTTGCCATTGAATCAAATATATCCATAAAATCTATTCCTTCCAATTGTGATTAGCCCTTACACACAAGTATAACCTTGTTTTTGACAACTTTTCCATCACCATTCTACTTGTTCCTGAAAACCCACTTAGTTCCTATCACGTTCTTGTTTGCAGGTCTTGGGACCAATTCTCAAGTCTAATTTTTCTTAATTTGTTCCAACTGTTTTAGGTTCCACCTCTAAAAGTAAACAAAATTTTACCTATTCATTTTCCATAGTAGCTTTTCTTCTTGTCAACACACCTTTTCTCTTATCTCCAATGATTTGATCTTTGGAATAATTATTTTGCACATACTTAGGAGTCTTAGGGATCTTTTCCAAAGCTTCTTCCTCTTCAACTGTCATCTCTTTCTCCTTCACTTCATCCTTTTCTTCTTCACTGCAAGGGGATTCATCAAATTTGTATCCTTCTATTAGTACTAAACTTTGTATTGGTTCTTCATCTACCTTAACACTTGCACTTTAAACAATCTTCTTCAACCTTTTATTATAGCACTGGTAAGCTTTTCTTCTAGTGGAGTATCCAAGGGAGATTCTTCATCAGATCTTGCATAAAACTTTCCTAAGTTTTCTTCATCTCTTCTAATATAGCATTTGCTTCCAAAAACTTTGAAATATTTCATTGTAGGAGGTTTACCATACCATAATTCATAGAGAGTCTTTGAAATGTTCACTCTTTCTTGACCTCCATTAAGAATGTAGACTATGGTATGAATTTCTTCTCTCCAATATACATCTAATAGATTTTCTTTCTTCATCATAGTCCTTGTTGCTTCTTGAATTGTCATGTTCTTCCTCTCCACAACTCCATTCTACTGAGGAGTCCTAGGAGCTGATAAATATATTTTTATTCTACGATCTTCACAAAAATTGTTAAACTCATTGGAGGTGAACTCACCACTTCTGTTAGACCTTAAGCACTTAATTTTCACATCCATTTCATTCTCAACCATAGACTTAAATACTTTAAACTTATCTAGGGCTTCTGATTTTTCTTTAAGAAATGTCACCCAATTCATTCTAGAATAATCATTAATTAATAACATGAAATATTTGTCACCATGTGATCTTCTTATTCTAGTAGGTTCACATAGGTCTATATGCACCAACTCCAAAGGACCTATGATAGAATATTCCTTAGTCTTGAACCTCTTCTTTATTTTCTTTCCAAATTGACATTCCTTATAGATTGCATTGATAGGCTTTGCAATCCTTGGTAGATCTCTCACAACACCAGTAGAACTGATCTTCCCTAGGCTATCAAAATTGATGTGACCCCTTCTTCAATGTCATATCCAACTTTCATTGATTTGAGACATAAAGCACTTAACACCACCACCTTTGAGTTGATAAACATTACCTTATGTCCTTGTTCCTATAGCTACCAAAGTACCAGATCTTCCTTTTCTAATTTCACAACCATCATCCTAAAACACATGATTATATCATCTACTACACATCTACCCTACACTTAGAAGATTATGTCAGAGACCCTTGACCTAAAGAATGTCATTTGTTTTATGCTTGCCATCAAAACTAATTGAACCTTTTCCATAGATCTTAGTAGACGTATCATCACCAAACTTAACAAGACCACCATCATACCTTTGAAGTTTAACAAACTTACTCTTATCACCTATCATATGATTTGATACTTTTAAACTCTCTTATCACCTATCATATGATTTGAGAATCCACTATCAATTATCCAATAATTTATTTCTTCTCTTGCATGAAAAATAGTTACCATAGTTCCTTCAATGTTGTGACCTATTACTAGAGAACTTTCCTTCACACGTCTTTCAGGATTAGTAGAATTAGTTCCAACTTTTAGAGCCATGAACAAGCATTCATCAATTTCCTCGTTAGGATAGTCAAATTCTTCATCATCAAATACACCATTGGCTTTTTTCCACACAATAACTCTTCTTAACATATTTACCTTTATGATCCTTTGGTTTGTCATTTACAACTTTGATTGGACATTTAGAAGTATAGTGGCCTATATTTATCTTTCCACAATTGAAACATTTAAAGGGTAACTTACCTCTTTATTTTTCAGTGCCATTTTTCAATCTTCTTACAAAATTATCTTCCACGTCATCAAGATCATATGGATCTGATTCATCATTCTTCTCTACCTTGCAAAATTTAAAAGCAGTTTCTTTCTTTGTAGCTTCTTGACCAAACTCTCCTGATTCATAAGAAATTAAAGCACCAAACATCTGATCTCTAGAATAATTTTCCAAATTCTAAGGTTCCTCAATAGCAAAAACTTTAGAACTATAATTTTTTAGGAAGAGTTCTTAGTACCCTTTTTACAACTTCACTTTATTCCATCTTACCACCAAGACCATTGATGGCATTGACAACAACATCCACTTTGAGCATGTAGGCAGTAATATATTCATCTTTAGACATCCTTAGGGTTTCAAATTTGGATTTGTAGTTTTGCATCTTCGCTTTCTTGACTTTATCATCTCCTTCATAAAGACTCTCCAACTTTTTCTAGACATCTTTAGAAAATTTTAGACTTATAACCTTTCCAAGTTTAGAATCTGAGAGACCACTTAGAATAGCATTTCTTGCTTTACCATTGCTCTCATATTCCTTGATTTCATCATCTCTTGTCAGACCAGCAGCAAGCATAGTGTATCCTTTTTCAACCAACTGCAAGACACCAAATCCAAGAGAAACTAGAAAGGATTCCATCCTTTCATTCCAATAGGTATAATTCATTCCATCAAACATAGGATATTTGACACCCTTCATGTGCGCCATTTGGATCTACCTCAAGCAATTAAGCTTTGTCCAAGGAACCACAACGTTGATACCAATTGTTAGATGCACGGGACAACTGAGATGGTGGGGTGAATTAGTTGTACATTAAAAGCATTCAATCCCTCATCAACATTCAAACCCTTGTTAGCCCTAAACACTTATCATGCATTAGCAGAATGTAAACATATGAAATAATAATGCAAAATCATCCAAACACATAAGAACACTAGATTTATGTGAAAAAATCAAGAAGAGAAAAAACCCACAATGAGGATTATCTCACATAAATATGAATAGAAACACCGAATACAATTAGGCTCACTACCCAAAAAAAGAAGGGCTCCTTGTCAGGCTGCTCACTACTAAGAAGAAAGAAGAATAGAAGAATATTGTTACAAAGAGATTCACTATCTCAAGGCAACACGATAAATCCACCACTACAACTTTGCACCATCCACAACCTTTAGCTCACTACATCCAGTAACTTCAAGCACACTAAAAATGTAAACACCTTTTGCTCACTGCATCTAGAGTCATAGGCATTTAGCTCATACTCAAATTACCACACTTGATCACATTCACATCTTTCACACTTTACACACTTGCCACACTCATCTTCAACAATTCAACTTGATTTTATACCATCCACGACCTAAACAATCTCAATTAGGTTGGCCTTAATGAAACGCATGCATCTAAAATGTGCAACACCAAAATAGGTGGTGCCTCTCCATTATGCCACCATAATGGAGAGGACCCATGGGGTCCCACACCCTTTAATGGGTTCTTGCACATTTAAGATTTCATAAAGCTTTTATTAAAAGTGTCACGTGGGGTGTGTGGGAGGTTACATCCCATCCCCACTAATTATTTTTTTTATATTTAAAACAAAAAATCTTTTATTATAAAGTTTTTAAAAAATTTATTATAAAGTTTTTAAAAAATTATTATAAAGTTTTAAAAAATTTATTATAAAGTTTTAAAAATTTATTATAAAGTTTTTAAAAAAGTTTTTAATTACAATCTTTTAATAAAGTTCTTTTAATTAAAGATTTGCTAAATAATTTTTTTTTTAAATAATAGTTTTTAATTAAAATTTTAAAAAATCTTTAATATTAAAGTTTTTTTAAATAAAACTTTGTTAATTTATTTTTAATAATTTTTTTAAAAAAATAATAATTTTCTTTATTAATATTTTAATAAAGTTTTTTAATAATTTTTTTATTTAAATTTTTAATTAATTTTTTTTAAAAGCAAATTTCTCATTAATAAGTAAAATTGGAAAACTTTTTTCCTGATTGATCGTCGAGCTTTGTATTGTATCATTGGTGGTGTTCCTCCATCTGGAAGCCAATAGGGGCCATTTGTTCTTGACATTATAGCGACATCCCAATTGGAGGACATATTTAACAGTCACATTTGGTTGTCAACTTTAGAGTTGATTTCTTCTCGGCTTCTTCATTAGATTTTCCATATTTGCATTATTGATGTTGTCCAAATAACTCCTATATGTAAAATATGTTGTAAATGTATTAAAATAAAGTGCCACAATCGTGTCACTTCAAGTGTAATCTACCATATATATTGCAAGCTTCTTAGGATTGATCTATGTATCAAGTGTCAATGCCTATATACATAGCAAATGCAGCAATTGGTTACCCATGCATTTTGATGTGATGGACTAGATACCATATAGACACTCTTTTTAAGAAATAAATCTCCTTGTATTCAAAGGGTTAGGCTCTACATCCAAAGACTTGGTACCTATATTTTCAACTAATATTTAGTTGATTAGTGTCCAAAATCAATGATACCCATACAGACTCTGTACCAAATCTATAATTTCAAGCATTCGAGAGTATTCAATCAATACTCGTATAGTGGTCTCTTTAATTCTAATCTTACTGCAGTGTGGAATTCATCAGCATTTCTTCATTGATAGATACAACTTCATCTATTTTTGGAGTTTGTACATTAGTGGTTAAGATTTTTGTTCCCAATATGCTTTATCCTTTCCTATTTTTGTAAATGGGTACATTTAGACCCTCTTGCTCTATCATGACATTTATATTCTTTCATAGTAATAGATTCTGCAAATACTCATGAGTTGACAGTTTCAACTCATTCTCAATTCATGTTGACATCTTCTGTAGTGGTACCTAAGTCTTTATATCAGTTCTTATCACCATTTAGAATCTTTTGGAGTAGCATTTGGAGGACTCGTCATCATCTTTGGTTGATGCTCTAGATCAGTCTTCACATTGTTCTACATTGTCACCTTCTTCAATTAAGATTGGGACTCCTAACATTGTGACATTTAATTCAATTCCAGAGACATTCCTTGCAGGAATGAGAACATATCATGCATGTATCATTTTCTTCCTAAGGGGAGGAATGTTGTTCGATGATCTTGGACCATCTTCAGAGTTCTATGTCAAGCATCCACCATCAGTATAGGATATTGTACATTTAGGGGGGTTCAATTGACCTTCCCTATTCATTCTCTCTTATGGGGGACTTTTTCCTCACATGGGGTTTTATCCTTCACATTTTTTGGAGAGCATTTTCTTTGTTTTTGTCTCTTTTGGAGAGGAGTTTTTCCCCACTAGTTTTTCTCCTTTTCTCTTTTTATGAGAGATTTCTATGCACATGGGTACCTCATCAGGTCAAGTAGTCGAGACCCATCTTTGCATTGTCTACTTCTCCTTAAGTTACACTTAAGGGGGGTTTTTGGTGTGAATGGGGTACTTTATCTAACTAGTTCAGTTACTAACTAGTTATCCACTTAAGGTCTCTTTACACTAAGTTAAGTTTAGTAGGGATATGGTTGTTGAGATTTAATGACCCTGAGTTTTCACACCTCATAGGTTGACAACACTTGTCATAATATTATTACATCCTCTCTCCCCTTGGCCTATATAACCAATGGGTTCCCTTTGTAATCACACACCATTCATTCCAATTTTCAAGCTCATTGTAGATTTGCATTCTCTTGAGTAGAATACAATTTATTCTTTCTCATCTCTTATTTTTGCATTTGTTTTCCTTCATTCATTTGCATCTTGGGTAGTATATTTATCCAAATCTTACATTTAGAAAACAATGATAGAGAAGTAGAGAAAGGGATCTGAGTGTTAGAGAAAGGTGGAACATTAGAGAATCTTAAAAAGGGGGAGAAGTATATTCTTATTACAATAGATGTGAGTATTGACCACACAGAATGTGAATAGATGTTTCCCATGAACCATTTATGGAGGAAAGTATAATGGCCATCCCTTTGCCATTGATGTCAAAGGGGGAGAGTTAGAGAAAGAGAGAGATCATTATATTCACAGATTATTTCTTTCCAGGGTTGTCATCTATGAAAAAGGGGGAGATTGTTGTAAATGGTGTAATTGATGTCAAGAATGTATTCATTGTCTGAGATTATTAGATTAATTTTCATTGTTGTCAAAGGCATGAAGAGAATTTTTTCCATGATGGAAGGAAATTATTGATGAGGTTCTAGAGGCCAAATTCCACTAATCAATTACAAGACAACAAAATATCGATCGTCAAATCTAAGACCTAATGATGAACAGTCCAGATTTACAATAATAAAAAATACATAAAATGTGGCTTTCAAGGGCATTGTCCCTGAACCCTCACCAAGTTGTGTGGCCCCCAAACCCCCACAGGGGGGTACCCCCTACACCCCTTGCATTGATGTATCAATAGTACCTTGTGTATTTGCAAGGTTGAGACATATTTTCCCAAAAAATATCCCACTTGTCGAACACCTTGCAAGAGTAATAGGAGGGTGTAGAAACATCATCTCTTAATTGTTAGGGGTCGAGAGGCCCATAGTCTATGAACTTCTCTATGCCCACGGGCTTAGTTAAAGAATCAACAACATTCATCAAAGTATCTACCTTAACCAGCTTCACCCTACCATATTGGACCATATCTCTAAAAAATGATATTGTACATTAATGTGATTGGTCCTGGCATGAAATATCAGGTTCTTGGCTAGACATATCACACTCTAACTATCGCAATAAATTATAATTGTTCCTTGTTTTATTCAAATATCTAAACAGTCTCTTAATCCAAATGGCTTCTTTACAAGCATAAGTAGCTACTATATACTTTTCTTTAGTAGTGGACAAAGCAACAATAGCATGTCACTTACTCGTCCAATTAATTGCACCACCAAATAAAGTAAACACATAAGCACTAGTGGATATTTTTCTATCAACATCACTTGCCTAGTCTAAATCTACATAACCATGAATATCAAGGGAAATCTCATCTTCATTCATATTACTATGATAACATAAGGAATAATTTGAGGTACTACACAAATATCTAAAGACTTTTTTAATTGCATCCCGATGAACTCTACCATGATTATACATATATCTAGAAATAAATCTTGTTGCTTGGGCAATGTCTGGTCTAGTGCAAACCATAACATACATCAAACTTCCAACTATACTCTAGTAAGACACTCTACTCATGTCTTCCATCTCTAATGGGGATGTTGGACAATCTAAAATAGATAACTTTGTTCCAACTGAAATAGGAACACACAATGGTCTACAATCATACATATCAAACCTCTGTAAAATTGAATTGAAATACTTACTTTTCCCAAGCAATAACTTTCTGTTTACTCTCTCTTTTTTAATTTCCATCCCAAGAATGTGTTTAGTTGCACCAAGATCTTTCATTTCAAATTTAGTAGCAAGTTGAGATTTTAGTATTGAAATCATACATTTCCCTCTACCAATAAATAACATATCATCAACATATAATGCAATAAATAGGAAATGATCACAATCAATTTTATAATAAACACAGTGCTCTGATTTAGAATGCTCAAATCCTAAACTCAACACATATGCATCAAATTTCTGGTACCACATCCTGGGACTCTATTTTAGTCTGTACAAAGATTTCTTCAAGTTGTAAACCAATTTACTTTTACCTTTCACCACGTAGTGTTGTGGCTATGTCATGTAAATATCCTCCTCCAAGTCACCATTAAGGAAAGTAGTGTTCACATCCATTTTCTCAACCTCTAAATTATAAGCAGAAACAATAGAAAGCAAAAATCTAATGGATGTCATTTTTGTAACAGGAGAAAATATCTCACCATAATCAACACCCTCAAATTGATAGTAACCTTTTGCAACCAACCTTTCTTTGTATTTCTCAATACTTCCATCTGAACCAATCTTTTTCTTGAACACCCATTTACAACCAACAAGTTTTCATCCTTTAGGAAATGGTACAAGATCCCTGTATCATTATTTTTCAAAGCTTCCATTTCTTCATCCATAGCAATCTTCCAAGATTCTACATCATTCATACCTAATGCCTCTTCTACTAATCTTGGTTCATCCATGTTAGTATTCAAAGCAAAAATACATCTCCAATCATCAGGTGAATACCTTTCAGGTGGCTATCTATTCCTTGTAGACCTACGAACAAGCTGAGTTGGAGGTTCTTCCTCCTCTTTTGAATATTCAGAGCTAGATGAGCTCTCCTCAACTTCTTGTCTATCCATGGGCCACAATTCAATTTTATCATGTGTATAAGGAAATTGAATCACATCTTCCTATTTACTTTGTTTTGGCTGTAATGTAATGAATGAAGGCTTAGTTTCTCTAAAAATAACACTTCTACTATGTATTAGCTTCTGTGAAATAGGATCCCAAAGCTTGTATCCTTTCACACCATAACTATATCCCATGAATATGCATTTCATAGCCTTGTTCTCCAATTGTGTCTGCTTCTCCTTTCGCATGTGTGCATATATGCCTTGCAACCAAAAACTCTAAGATTTCTTAATGAAGGCTTGTGACCCGACCATGCCTCTATAGGTGTCTTATCAACAAGAGATGATGTAGGATACTTGTTAATCAAGTAACAAGCAATGGAAATAGCTTCAACCCAAAACCTTTTTTTTAGACCAACACCACTCAACATACTCCTCGCCTTCTCCATCAGTGTCATGTTCATTCTTTATGCAACTCCATTCTGTTGTGGAGAATATGGAATTGTCCTTTTGTTGATGGGCATTTTTGCACTTCTCAACACAAACAGAACATGAATGTCCTATCTCTCTTGAAAGGTGAAAATCTTCAACTAAGTTTCAAAAAATTACCCCAAGGTCTCTCGCGTGTCAGGTCATGACTATGCAAAAACAACTCAGTTGTTGATGTGTGATTTGTTGGTAATCACAAGGGGCCTTTATGGTTCACAAAGCTTGGAAGTTTTGGGTTTGTGACAAAGTTTTAGAGTTCTGTAAATTCTGAATAGTAGCTACAAATGCTAGAACAACAATCTAAAACTTGTATAAATCATCAAATTTGGCTATATGGTGATGCTAGGAACCTATGTTTAATTTAGATTTTAAAAGAAAAGTCAAAAGGTTGAAGGGTTTAGAAGTTATTCTAATTCTAAAACTATGAACAACAGCAACAATGGTTGATCTTGCAGTAGAAAGACTTCCCAAACTGAGTTTTACTTAACCAAGGATCATCTACGGTATCACAAAACTAGTACAATATTTTAAGGCTCTTTGCAGATTTTCATATTGTAACATTCACCTATTTAGCATGAACATACAATTAAACCTAAATGCAGCAAGTAAAGGAGCTTAAACTAACTTTACACAACAATTTATCATCAATAAATTACTAAAATTATGAGTTGGAAGTGTATCAAATACTACAACATGCAATCACCACTAAATTTGAATATGAACTAGCTAAGTGAAGATGAACTCAAACAGTAAATGAACAAGCTGAAATAAACATTGGAAGGTTGAATCATGCACACATAATGAACAATATACATAAACCATCAACTTCAATTCTTTTCTTTATATATTGCTATACAATGCCTTTACACAACAACTCATCTCTCTCTTTGAAAATGAGAGGATGCCCCTATTTATAGTTTTCAAAAAGTAGAATGAATGGTCAAGATTACATTACAATGAATGGCTCAAATTCATTCTAGTTTAGGATTTTCACATCACCCAATACGAGTACAAAATTTACAATATAAAAAAGGTTATTTTATCTTTTTCCCTATTTTGTCTTGTAGCCTATTTTATTCTCTAGCTACCCTTTTAAATATTCATCATCTATTATAGGATTTCCATCTTCCTTTGGCAATATGGCATATTGGAAAAAAAAATTGATGGTAGCCAAGAGCTTATTTTCCTTAGAGAAGTTAGATTTCAAGATCTGGAAGATGACCCTCTTAAATCCTTCCACCATTTGATTATGATGTTTTATGCATGTTTCTCCCACCTTGGTCATTCACTCTGATTCTGAACTCTGCCAACAAAGTGTCATCGGCTCCTTGTTCCATCCTCTTATGGAACTCACACTATATAGCTTCCTGATCTAACTCATGCATTGGCATCTTATATCCCATCACTAGTTCTAAGAGATTGTCACATTTAGCCAGGTGAGCCACAATTTGTGCATAATTGGCTTCCAATTCAATCAGAGATTTCTCCATAACTCCTTTCTCGTACTCGCAATTAAGTAGCCATGCCTCGAGCATCCAATGATCTTCTTTCAGTAAGGCCAGCTCTTTCTCCCAAATTTTTGCAAAGAGCTTGAGAATGCCCTCCAACTTGGGGTACGTGATTCTATATAGTTTAGGAAATTCCTTGCACACTTTAGCCTCATTTTCAACTTCCTTCTATAGGACCAGATAGTCATTATGCATCTTGGTTGTGCAATGAATGCCCTTATTTCCCATGTCAATAACTCTTTTGGACCAATCAGATGTGGACTTGGTTCAGTTCTTCATCTTCCCCATTTTGTTGATTTCTTCTTTTGACAGTAAGGTGGGCGTTGGTGATTCCATGGGGGCTTCTTCCCCCATCATGGTCCATTATTGTAAGTAGGAATTTAATTCTACCACTTGTTCTTTTAGCTCTTCCTTTGTAGATTGGTCCTTATTCATCTGTTGGAGGATTGTAGAAATTGACCCTTGGAATCCATCAATTTTTTGGGCTCGGGATGCAGTGCCCAAATTGATGGTAGTTACCTGATAATCCTTGCCTTGAAGACTATTAGAATCCTTATATGTGGCCGAGGTTGCAACCTATAATATCATCGAGCCAGAGGCATCTATAGTGATGTGAGACCTAATCTTTGGTTTCTTCTTCTCTCAGGTCTTCACTTGTCTCTTGTTGATGGTGTTTTCTACATAGCAACAACTCAGACAGAACATAGTATTCTATCTCTCTTGAAAGGTAAATCTCTATCAGCAAACCTCAAGAGATAACCCCAAGGTCTCTAATGTTAGGTCTTGACAATGCATAAATAGCTCAGATAATATGTGAAAATGTTGGTAATCACAAGGGGCCTTACAAAACAAATGTTGGAACTTTTAAACTTATCAAATCTTGCAATGTAGTGATACTTAAAATCCTAAATCTAACTCAGATTTAAAAATAAATGGAAAAAGATAAGGGTTTAGAGAGATTCTAAGATTGATACAACTCCTAAGATCGATCACAACAATGATGAATGTTGCATATGGACAGATCCCCAATAAAACCAGTCTCTACTTGATCAAGGAAAAGCCTACAACTACATGGAAATAGTGCAATCTTCTAAGGAAACTGAATATTTTTAGATTATGAACATTCATTCACATGCCCAATAACTGGTGCAATGTAAACAAGCATTCACAATTGAACTAAGCACAATATAAATCCCAGACTAACTTTGCACAGTAATCTACAATCAAAAAATTGCTAAAAGTATGGACCGGAGATCAATCAACATCATTAACATTTCACCATTGACATGAAAGAACTGAAATCTAACATCTTACATTGAGAATTAAGAACAAGAAACCATAAAACTATTGAAGACAAATACAAAGTTTTCCAAATCAACAACTCAGTTGCATCACTTCTCCAGTATTACATAACAATTTCAAGTCTCTCTTCTCTCCTAAAGCTAATGACTTGCATAATCTAATTCCTAACTTAGCCAATTATGGCTTTCTACAGCTTTTAACCAGCTATTCTAACCCTTTACAAATGAGAAGGCACTGGCCTTTTATAGAAAACTACCTTTTTAACCAATGGTCAGGATTTAATTCATCCAATGGATGAAATTGCACTTCTAAAAGTATCAAGTTGTTACATTAGGGCTTTGGAAAGGGTGATACATCATCAACCAATGAGATAAAATCAATTACAAATCTAGAGCAATGAGAAAACAACTGTATGCCACCTTGATGTTGATGAAAATTCTGATTGGAGAGTAGAAATAGCATCACATATTGCAAGTATTTTCCAGAAAACTCCTCCAGTTAGCACACAGCTGGCGGCACATATTTTGATGCAGGAACATTTAATTTTTTAGTTGCAAATCAGGTGCAATTTTAAAATCTTCTTGGCAGCTCCATAAAACTCATATCCATATGCAAGTCCTGTTTGAAGTAGTTTTAAATTTTCACCTTCTTAACATGTCTTTATAGGTAGGAATATGTGATCAATTTGAATCTTCATCCATGAGACATAGAATCCTATGTAGGTCTTCATATGATGCTTCCTCTTGTGAACCCAGTCCCATTTCGTTATATTGCACCTATAGACAACATCTAGAATAATTAAATAGAACTTCATAAACTGTTAATTAAACAGATTCATCAAAGTATCGTAGTAAAACATCTTCCCCTTCTAAATAAGTGTCTATGTATTATAACATCATGAGGAAAATTTACAAATTCCCATTTCTAAGGACTAAATGACAATCTTTTGACAAACGAAAATCCCTTGTGCTAGACACTTTTCAAACTCTAGTTGGCTCCATCCACCATATTCCACTGGTTGCGAGGTTAGAAATAGCTTTGATTCAATTTCCACGAGATGAGTGATTCAACACCATGACCAAATGAATGAAAATAATGCAAACACCCTTGTAGACTTTAGCTTTTTCTTGCTTCAATTTCCTACTTTGTTGCATATCTATTAGCTTCAAGTATTTCCCAATTGTGAATGTCTACATGGTAAGAAATACATGGACCCTCATTGTATTCCCTCATTCGTAGTACACCATTCACAATTCTAATGTTCCTCCTCTAACTGTTGAACCTTACAGAGTTCACGTGCTGCATTTAAATGTGCAATCTCCTATGATGGGATCTTAGAAATTCCTTCTCATGCCGCCACTTCATTCTTTAAAGATCTTCCAAACTCGATATGCTACGAAACAAGACATTTTATCTCTGCATTAATTTTTAATTTATGAGGAATAAATATTATGCCACTCCATGATTTATCTGTAATGACTCAATATAGTCATCTATCATTAAATTTTCTTTTATCGTGGGATGCACTTATGGAAACTTGCATGTGGGCTTCTCGCAAACCATTATTATTATCTTCACCATGAGTTTTGAATCAATTGATTAATGACGGATACATAATCAAATCCTTGATACCCGATGCTATCCATCACTCGCAATAAGACCAAGAGGAACTACTAATGCTTTCTTCATGTTTCATAGCAATACAATAGACGGGAAGATGATCATTTGGTAGTCTATGAGAATCTCCGCTTACAGTAGAATATTATTCTGAAGAGTGATTGATATGCCAATTTGAGCCTTCTTTATTTTCTAAATGGAAACTTTGCTAATCATACATTCATTAAATCAAGCCATCCATCTAATTCACCTACATGAACTCTAAGCTTTGCTTTTTCTATCATATCAATCTAATATTCCTTCTCAAACAAAGAAATCAATGACTTAGATCACCCCAAACTAAAAAAAGTCTTGTGGATTCCATGATTTACTATTGTGCCCTCTGTGTGATGATAATAAAAAATGTATTAACAATACCTCATTGTATTCCTACAAACCAAGATTAAACCATCATCGTCACACTTGGCCATGATATTCTTGCTATCATTTTCCCACAATAGTCTAATCGATTTTCAGTTATCCTCTTCAAATCTCTGAGATCATTGTCGCTTCAATATTTTATCATGAATCGCATGACCACCTTACATTATCTCATCAATCCACTTAAATCACAGTGCCTCCATGTATATATTTCTTTACTACTTAATATCTAATAGGCTCCTTAGAGATTTTGATGTTTCATGGAATTCAAATAGTCATGGACTTCCCAAGATTTTTCATTTCATGAATTTTGGGGGTGATGGAAATCTTTGATCTTTAATCCTTTGGGGAATCCCAGTTACATAGGATTTCCCAAAGTCTATTCCCTTCGTAAAATCTAAGGAATGGTGAATTATCCAAGCCTTGAACCTCATACTTCATCAAAATGTTTTTAACTTCATGACTGTGTAAATCCTTCCACTGATGATAAGTCATTACCACATCTTTCACTCTTTGGATATTTTGATCCCTCGAGGAATCTGAGGTCCACTAAATTCTCTTAACCTTGTTTGAGCTTGCTATCATAATCTGATATTCTCAACCACGAAATGATAGACAACATTAATCATGGTATCTCTATTTCCTGCATCTTTTCTATGTACTCCTCGATCATTCATTTACATTGAACTTTGTTGCCCACGAGTTTATTCACCGCTTCAACATGCTTTCTCAAAACTTTCAACTAAAAATTAAACACCGCGTGCTTGTACACAATGATTAGCACCTTTCTTCATAACCTAGCTTGGCGTCCCTATAGATTTTGGTTATATTTGGACTTTCGGGGATTCATGATTGTGATGGATCTCGGGGAATTATTATTTTTGTGGAATCCGCCCTCTCAAGGATTGCCCGAACTCTACTCCTTTTTGGTGAATCCACCATCGACCGGATTCTCTGAGCTTTTCCACCTCTTTGATCTATCGCCCTCATGGATGCAAACTTCACCATGATGAACTCCTATGTTAAACTATTATGAATGATGGGTACTCTTAAAAACAATATCCTACTAACCCCTTTTGTATGGTTGCATGCATCCTGTAGGTACTTCTGTGGGCAACAGTTTTATCTAATTCATAGATTTCTAGATTTTAATATATAAAGCTTATTCATGAGCCCACCAATCCTTCAAGTTTTCTTTCACTCTCATAGATTCCACATGTGAATGAAATACTCAAGTTTTCATTTTTTTCTCAAATAACCCATATAAACTTCTTCATTTATCAAATATACTGATCTTCTAACTCTCTTTCATCCACAGGTTTTTGAATTCTTTATCATATCACTATAGAAAACTCTAGACCATGGCACCCAGCATCCATCAGGCTGGGAATTTAGAAGAGGTCCAATGTAAATTTCATAACAGAAACATCAATCTTGTAATGGGTGAAATCCTCATATGTTATTTGTTGTATCATGTCATATTCTTCATGAATCTAGATGCCTTCCCTACAAAGGAGAAATATAGATATCACTTCAATTACCTATGAAGAACACTTCTCTATGAAAAAGCATTATCAAATTGTCACAAGCTTTAAACCTTTCCTCACATTTTTCCTCTTTTGGAAAATTTCACTAACATAGGGATTCTCCAAAGTCTCACAATTTTGCGGATTGGATATGCTCATGGATTCTTAAATTCGGGGATTTTTATTCTCAGATAATTTTGCTCCATTCATATTTCCCAAGCCTCATTCCTTCAGGAATTTCCCTCGATGGCGGATTTCCTGGAAATTTTGATCAACTATCTCTGCATCAATTGGAGCTTCATATTTTGTTATTGATGACATCTTTGACTATTTTGTGATAAAGAATAGTGAGTTCCTCTTCAATCTTCATAGTAGTACCATCACAATTAGCCCTATTAAATTTTCCTTCTTGTAAGCATTCCTAGACTAACATTATACCATGTCAAATAAATTCATCATGCAAGCAATATGTCATTCATTATCGGGGCAATCTCGTTTCTTCTGCCATTTCTCTACTGGTTTTGACAATTGAGGACCTTGTATATATCAGAAATTCCTTGAACCCTTCAAATCATTGTACTACATACCTATAGGATATGGTTAGCACCAAAGTACAAATAGGAGTTAAAACTAGATTCTATAGTCAATTGAAATAATAATGGCATCCGCCAAAACCAATGCCCAATAGGATGCCAGAAATTAGGATGTTGTTGAACAATGAATCATTATATTGTATGACTCTGAATTTGCAATGAGATGCATAAAACCTAACTTCTTGATAAATCCCAACATCAACTTCACGAGAGGCCAAAATAGAAATCCAAGAGGTGAAGTGCAGACAGAGGATCCTAAAGTTCACGTACATGCATATAAACTAGTTTTCTCGAACAATCGTGAAATACCAAGATAATCATAGTGACTAAAAAATTCTGCTTTCCAAGATAGCATGAGCACAATTGGGAAAATAAATTAATCTCAAGAACCTTAGACTCCAAATGCAATGACCCAAATCAAGCACATAGGTTCCTTAGGCAGATCAGTACTGGAGATTGATAGAAAATAGAAGCTCGGATATACGACCATGGGAAAGATTCGGCAAATCCAAGGGAGCTCAAAATTTTAGGACAGATTAGAGTTCGAGGAATCCAAGGGAGCTCATATTTTCTGAAATAAGTTCAAGTCATAAAATCCAAGGTAGGCTAGAATCTCTAAACGAACTAAACCTCAAGAAATCTAAGGGAGCTCAGATATTTCGGGCCTCTCCTCAACTTAGTTTGTTCAACCCGTAGGTGAAATTTCAAGTTCAGGCGGACCTCAAGGAGCTAGGCTATGATCTCAATGCTTTAAAAGACACCTCAAGTACAAATAAGACACTAAATTTTAGGGTGAATCAAATCCAAAACTACAAGAAACCAAACCCTAAAGGAGAAGAGATTAATCAAAAAGAGGGTCCCTGCCTCTGGTGGGGCGTGTGTGTGAAAAGTGCACATGTCCGAGCCAGTATTGCTTCAAAGTAGGCTTTAGGGTCTACAAGCACAGGATCTTTCCTCTTCAATTGCTACTCCAACCATGAGGGGACTTTCGTTTGATGGCCCGAGGATGTAGTGGTGAATTCAACATTTTCCCCTTCCCGTTTATCTTTTGAAAACTCTTCTTCGTGCCTAGGAGCGTATTCGATGTTTTCCTCTCCTTTTTCTTGCTCCTCTTCTTGCATTATTTCCTTACCTTTGTCAAGTTCAATAGATTCTTCATTTCATGCACCAATACCCTCTTCTTGTACTGCCCCTTTGGTTTCCTTATGCTAAATCTCAATTTATTTTTTGGGTTGATCATCCCTTTCTTCTATATTCTCCTCCTCTTTATATTTCTCTCCTTTGGGAAGTACTTGATTTTGTGGTCCTTCATCCTGGTCAGTTCTTGGGAGCTCATCAACTTTCTCCACATAAATTTTTGTACCAGTTTTCCCTTCCTCAAAGTAATGCTCCTATAGGCTGGCCTTTCTATCCTTATACTCCTCAAGTTGCTCACCCTCGAGCTCCTGGTTTGAAGTCTCGACATCATAATAGGTATCAAATTTTCTCATTTCTCTGTCCTTGGGTGTTTGTTTCCCTTCTTCATCTGAGGCTACTTCATCAAGAGCAATCCTCAGGCCCTCCTCAATGTTCTCATAATAATCATCCCAGTTTGAGTCCTCAGACTCCTCAGTGATATCCACCACTTCTTTAGGTTGCTCCTTGCTTAACCTCTCCATATCCTTGGATATTTTCATTGTAGCCTCCATTTTAGGTGGCTCCAT
The DNA here is from genome assembly GCA_007258455.2 of Sequoia sempervirens. Lineage (NCBI taxonomy): Eukaryota > Viridiplantae > Streptophyta > Pinopsida > Cupressales > Cupressaceae > Sequoia > Sequoia sempervirens. The sequence continues at coordinate 28,182 of VDFB02061132.1, read as the reverse complement.
AGGAGGTGGAGGAAGGGGTAATGCAACAACAAGTTGATCCATGAGCATCCTAACTTGAGGGTTCAAAATAACCTTAGAGAACTAGAGTGGAACATTCTGCAAGTAGGAGACGAAAGTCTCCAGCAAGATGATAGGTGTCATAGAGATTGTAGGTAGAGAAGGTGGCAAGGTGGAGACAATTGGAAGTTGAGGAGAGAGGGAGGAAGATGATAGTGGGGAAGTGGTGGAAGAAGAAGAATCAAGCACGACCATTGGAATGGTCGGGGAAGCGGAGGTGAGATAGACAAAGATGTCCATAGCAAGTGGAGAGGATACGAGCAATGATTAAGGAGTACAGGGAGATGGGATAGCGATAGCGGTTGGGAGCATGGAAGTGGTGTTGGGTGGACAATGTTGTTGCTAAGCTTCTTCCTCCTCCTAGGGCGGAGACCCCTCTTCTTGGATAGTCGGCATGTTGGGAACAAAGGTTCTCATTCTTTTAGGCTTTTTCGGTGGTCTTTTCCCCTCGACTGATTTTCGAGCATATACCTTTTGCTTTGGCTACCACTCTAATGTGTCTTTTCTTTTTCTAGATCTGGTGACTGGTGGGGACTTGGGAGCTTCTTCCACATAACCCATAGCAGCGCCTCTATCCATCTTGATTTCAATTTCATCTTCCAATTCTTTGTAGGTTAGTTCTACGCCTTGTTGTTGCAGCTAGGCTACTTGAACATCTAGCCACTTCTTAGTTCTTAGCTCCACTGGATGAGTGACAATATCTAAATCCTTGACTTTTGGCTCTATCCAGTCAATCACTAGCAATGGCACATTGACTAGAACATTGTATCTCTTTTCAAGAACATTATCCTCTTCCACAACTTGATCAGGGATCGGGTAAAAATTAATGGAGTTTACAAATTTAGCAATCATTCTCATGTAGTAATTCCTTCGAACCTCATGGTCATCATCGTAGTTAGCCCAAAAATCTTCAATATGTATTTATTGGAATACTTCCTTACAACCTGCATCTTTAGTTTTCCAAGAGGATCCAAACCCTCTCTCTCTATATGTAGTTCCAAGTGGTACTCATCGAGCTCCTTCTCTAAATACTTTGCACATGGGGAAGCAGGGCACAAGTATACTCCTTGACCAAAAATGATGAGGTATGGGACCCCAACATGGTGCTTGTTATGAAATAAAGTATGGGAATTTTGCAACTGCCAAGTGAGCTCCAACAAGATTATTCTGTCATAGGGGTATCAAGGTAGCCAGTACAGGAATCCAAAGAATCCCTCAGCTCTTATGTATGTAAATTTTGGGAACTAAATTAACTAGTAATCGAATCCTTTGACCAATGCCTTCACACTGTGAGACATTCTCCTATGATAATATCCCAACAAGGTTTGAACAATGTGCATAATGAAAGCATCGTTGACCCATCAATAATCCTTCTTGTAATTTTTATATTGGAGCTACGAGTAGCAATTGTATATAAGGTTCTACCCTTTCTTCATTCCCAAGGTGCCAACACAGTCCAACCATTTGTAGGGGAATTTCACTACCAGTAGGTACACAAGATAGGAGGTCATGTAGAATTCCTAAGTTTTCTTTACTACGAAAAATTGTTGATGAAAATTTTCACTGATGATCTTTTCCCATTGAAATTTGGCCTCTCCTCGAATGAACTCTTCAACAAAATAAAACATCCACTCCTTGAAGAGGGAGGAAGTGGGGACGCCCATTACTCTGCTCAACAATGTTATGAGGTCATTGACATCCTCCACAAAGTCACTTCGGTATAGCTTTTGGGGTACTTTTTTGGTGTTTCCCCTCTTTTCAAGCAGTCATGTTTGATTGATGGTTCTCTTGCAACCTATGGCATCTGCCTTCCATACATTCAAGGAAAATTCTTTCTCTATTTCCTCCATCTAATCAAACAGTGGGATGCCAAATGTCTTTTCGATAGACATGGGAGTTAGGTCAGCCAGCACCATCCCATCCATAGTGATTATCCTCCAGGTTTGTGCATGGTAACATTCTCTACATGTGAAGACTATCTCCAAAGCGATTAGGGTAGGAGGAAAGCCTGCTACTTTCGTGATTTCGCTCTTCTTTATCCTCAATGCCTCTTCAATTTTTAGGTTGAATAGGACTCGTTGTCTGAATTCATCAATACTAACATGGCCCATGTCTATGTTGGTCACTTTACCCCAATTGGATGTGATCTTTGAGGTACACTCGACCCCATGGAACTTGTACTTCATCTTGACCTTTTCTTCCTTCCCTCATGATGCGGCGGTGAGTAGCGAACGGAGTTCCACATGACACTCCCTGCCTCTATTCAAAAACTTAGTTGATTTCCTGGGGTTTGGTTTCTCATGGTCTAGTAGCAGACAAAGAGGAAGTAGAGGGAGTGGAAGCGGGTGTTTCTTTTTCCATTTAAAACTACATGCTAAAGAAGGGTTTCTGAGACTGAAAACCCGTGTTGTTCAGAATGAAGGTGTTGACGCCTAGGGTTTAATGGTTTGATAGATTTTTAACAAACCTTAGGTGAATGACTTGGAAAATTAAACTTTCAAAGTAGAAAGGAGATTCAAAATCATACCTTAGGCTAAGCGAATGGAGGGAGCGTCAAATGCTTCAGTCCTCAAGCCTTTTTTGTGCACGCCACAATCTATTTAGCTCTTCAAATTTTAAATACATTGGTGAAAACTATAGGTGGATGGTGGTATATATAGAATTTTGTGCCATGAATGCAGTCATTAATTTCAAGCTTTGAAATGCACGTGGTAGGTGGAAAATAATAAACCTAATAGGCATAAGCCACAAGGAGAAAGTTCATTGTAAGAATACTATTGGCGGAAGTAGTGAGCAGAAATTTCGCTTCGAGAAGGTGCATGGAAAATGTTGTATGGAACGGTAGACACCTACAAATAGACCTCCACTAAGGGAAAACCATAGGGCAACTCCTGTAGATGACAATAGGCAATGCAGCTTCCGCATAATGGAAACTTGCAACATTTTTCCCGCAAATCCTTGAAACTTCCTGAAACTTGGGTGAATGAATTGGTTAAAATGGGATTGGTAAATTTTTAAGGAACATGACCAACCTAAGTCCAAAATAAGGGCACAAAAATTTATGCAAACACAAACCAACCTAGTGAATGAAAAACACAAAAGAGGGGGCCCCTGGTCCAAGCGGGGCATGTGTACAGAAGGCACAACACTTTTGTCTATGAATACAACAAGCTTTACAAAATCAATCAAAATAATTTGAGAAAAATTCAACACCATTATTATTCCTCAAACATTTTATTTTCTTTCCAGTCTGCAACTCAACCATTGCTTTAAATTCTTTAAAAGGACTAAAAACTCTAGATTTACTCTTTAGAAAATATACCCATGTCCTACTATAATCATCAACAAATGAAACATAATATGTGGATTTAACAATTGAAGAATCAAACACATCAAAATGAATAAGATCAAATACACCACAATATTTATGAGAACTCAAGTAAAGCTTAACGTAGTTTTGTTTTCCATAAATGCAATGCTCACAAAAATCAAATTCAAGATTACAATCAGACAAACCTTCAACGAGTTTTTTATTTTTCAAGGTCCTTAGACCCTTTTCTCCAATCTAGCCAAGTCTTTGGTGCCATAACATAGTTTTCTCTATAGGTAAATTTGATTCAAAAGAAATAGCACCCTTGGGTACCCAAAATCCATGACCATCTATTGAAGGTGAAACTGTCACCTCTTCCACAGAATTGATTTTCACATAAGTACTATTACACTCAACAGTGCATGCATCAAGATTATACAATATGACATATCTAACACCTCTAGCAATCACCATAGCACCTCTAACCATCTTGCATCTTGCATCATAAAATACTACCTACACACCCACATCTATTAGTTTTCTTACAAATAACATATTTCATGCTAATCCAGGGATATGTAACACACCATTAATCCTTTTTATTCTACCATTAGGAAACCTGATTTTAACTTTACCATGGCCAGAAATATTTAAATAAGAATTATCACCTCACCTCCATCAAATTATTCATATTCAGAAAAATAATCTCTATTAAAGGTCATTTGGAAAGATGTTCCTAAGTTAATTAACCATGCGTCATTATCTACAGGAGTTGCCAAAGCTACAATGAATGCATTTCCATATTCATTCTCAGACTCAAAATCAAAATCAAATCTCTTCTTTTTCTTCTTCTTTTCTTCTTTGCATTCCTTATGAACATGTCCAAGCTAACCACAATTCCAACAAATAACTTTGGACTTTCCAGGAGATTTAGATCTCCCCTTGGACTTGGATTTGTCATGCTCTCATTTTTCTTTCCTTTTTCCTTAGGTATTCCAAAAACATTTAGGGCCTCCTTAGCCCTAAAGTATACCTTCCTCCTCATCTCTTCAGAAAGCAAACAACCTACCACATCTTCAATCTTCAATATAACAAAAGTACTCCCAATAGCCATAACAAGAGAATCCCATGAATCAAGCAAAGAACAAAGAAAGATCTAACTTTTCTCCTCATCCATTTTGACACCAATTGATTTCAGCTAAACCACAAAAATATTGAATGCTTCCAAGTGGTCTGTAATTCAACCACCCTCTTCCATTCTCAAGGAATATAATTTATTCCTCAAGAAAATATTGTTCACTAAATATTTGGCTTGATACATCTCACCAAGCTTCTTCCATAGTTTTTGTGTAGAGATCTCTTCATGTACATTAATTGAAACAAAGTCTTCCAAGAATAACCCTTGGCTTTATGGTCCATAACATCATATTGAGCAGCCTGAGTAGGATCTGCAGGCCATGAAACATTCTCATCAACAGCATCCCACAGATCTTGATCTATCAACAAATCCTCCATCTTCAACTTCCACATTTCAAAATTGTTTCTAGAAAATTTATCCACCTCTATTCTCCTTGATGAACTTCCCATATGAAAATTCTTGCAACAAGATTACAAAGTGTCTTCAACACAAGCTCCCACTCAAATCTAGATTAGTTCAAAAAACCCAACCCACAACTGAAACCAAAGGTGATCAAGCTCTGATACCACTTGTAAGGAAGCTAAGGTAGCGGAACAACTTGCTACACTAATCTTGAGAGGAAAATAATACAAAAAATTTTACAGACCTTTAATAATTATAGAAACTTAAACAAAAATAAGAAAAAATATCATGCATACCGCAACATGGAGATTTATGTGGGGAAAACCCTTTCAAGAGAAAAACCCCACACTCCAAAATTTGTCGAACATATTATTCAAAATCACAAAGATTACAATATACTTATAGAGAAAGCTTCTCATAGGAGTATCACCAACCATAGATCTAAAGGAAACACGACAACTATCAGACTCTCAAAATACATCACAATACATAGTCATAATACAACACCCTCATAAAATAGAGTTGCCTTCTAGGGAAAGACAAGCCAACAAAATATCAACCGTCAAATCTAAGACCTAATGACAAACGGACCATATTTACTAATAAAATATACATCAAATGTGGCTTTTGGGGGTGCTTCCCCCGAACCCTCACCAAGGCGCACGGCCCCCAGACCCCCCATCGGGGGGGATGAGCCCCCCCAGACCCCCGTGGGGGGGTACCCCTTGCACCCCCCCATGTTGACGTATCAACAGTACCTTATGTATTTCCAAGGTTGAGACATATCCTCCAAACAGTGATTCATGGATAGTGATTATTATATTAAAAGGTGGAATTAGTTATTGTTACAAAGGGAAACAATTATTTTTAGAAAAGGTAACTATTAAAAACATAAAGGACAACGATCAACATAAAGAATTATTAGCAAAAGGTTATGATCTCTTAAAATACATCACTCTTCAAAAGGATGTCTCTCTTCATAGAGACATAAGGTATAAATAGTGTTTGTAGATTGTGAGAAGAGGGTGTGTGTGTAGATAAAAAAGATATATTATTCATACACCAGCAGATTTGTGTGAGAAGAGAGGGGTTGATCAAAGGTTTCTTTTGTGAATACTTATAGTGTTGGGATTTATGTCTCAAATTATTGGCTTCTCATATTCCTTTGAAGTTCTCTTGTCAACCTGACTTCCTCTTAACAGCAAGACTTGGTTCTTTGTTCCCTCGATACTCCAAAAACCTTCATGGATTGGCATTAACAGCTTTGTTCTATCTACAGAAGTCTCTTATCGATGTGTCACAGGTTTTGTGAACTTTGCAACCTCTGACTTGAGGTTCAAAAGTTCAGGTTTTGAGTGATAAAGTGATACCTTTGTTGTTGGAAAGAGATGGTTGCATTGGCATGAGGTTTCTGAATGTCTCTTAGACATTCTGATGAAAGAGTGTTAGTGAGACATGGCGTGATCATCAAGACTTTGGAAGATGTATCCTCGAAATTCTAGTAGAAGGCTACAAGGACCTTGTCAGAGTGACTTAACATTATCGCTAGGACGTTGGATCATGTCTCTTCGACATGCAAGTTGATTCTAGTGGAACCCTATTGTTGTGACCTTGTGCAATCACTAAGACATTGTGAGATGTCTCTTAGACATGTCAGTTGAAGACTTGTTTGTTCCTGTCGATGAGACTTCAAGAGGTCATCGTGAGTTGGTGAAAAGTATCTTCAACATGCAGGTGGAAGTTAGGGACTCTATGTTGGTGTGACTTCAAGGTGTCACCGAGACTTTGGTGAAAGTATCTTCGACATGCATGTCTCTTTGATGGACTCGCAGTATAGTGAGCTGCAAGACCTTGTTGATGTGACATCGGGTGCTCAAGGAGAGATGGTCAAGTGTCTCTTCGACACTCTGATGACTGAATGGTTGATGAACTAGATGCTTGTCAATGTGATGATGCAAGTTCGGTGTGAGATTTTATGATGTCTCTTTGACACTTGGTAACTAAAGTCTTGGTGAGTTCGATGTAGCATTGACTTGCATGGTGGTAAAGACTTGTCATGGGACTGTTATCTCCTGAAGTTGCACCCTGTTGAACCTGACGTCCAACGCCTTAGTGTAACATGGGAAGACCTCTAAAGATGTGGGTTTCTTATAAGCAGAGGTCAACCTCCGGAGAATGCTGGCTTCCTTTGGTGTCACCTAAACTAATGATTCTTTGAAGGGAAAGGGAGAAAGAGTACATAAATTGAAACTAAACTAAGGTGATACACCGAAATGACAGGAACAATGAGATACTCAATTTACACCTAAATATTGATGATTGACATAAGATTACACATCAAATCCTCCAAGCCTTACACCAACGTTTCACAAATAGATTCGATTTACACACTTTTCTGGAGAGGAAAGAAAGTTTTCACATACTAAAATCCATGTGTGACTAAGTGAACACAATTTGTGATTTGTATAATGATGATTTTGCAAAGGAAGGCATGAAACACAAGATAAAGTTATGAAGGAATGAAAGAAATTCACAAAAATAACTTGATCATGAACCTAAAATGCACAACACTCTGCAAGAACAAGATGGAAATCCGAACATCAATAGTCACCAAGGAAAACTTTATATATCATGCTCCATAATGAGTTACAGAATTCTGCTAATCTGAGAGAGGACTATAGAAGTCACAGACTTTTTTTTTTAGCATGAGGAGAACTCCTTTTACAAGAAGGCAAAAAATGCCGTATATTCCAAAGTGTGTCGACCCCTCTGGGCTTACAAAATATCAGTCTCTGAAAGATCTGCCTTTTGATATTTTCAAATGGATTTAATGCCATGTTCGATTGCATCCTTGTTGTCCAAATCGGTGTGAAAGATCGCCTTCAGGGGAGCCCTCTTGATCTTTCTGCAACCACTGCATTCACTTCTGCTCCTCATGTAGATCTTTGAATTCCCCCCAGTCGAGCTGCTTTGAATGCACTTGAGCTCACGTTGCTTTTCCTTCTGTTGATGTTCTTCATCTTGGTGAAACTGCCACAGCTTGCTTTTTGCTTTCTCTGATTGGTTGAGCCTACTCCACGTAGATTCTTCGGGTGGTCAAAAGCTCCTTCTATCAAAATCGCATCTCAGCAAGACACTGGAAGTGTCTCACCGATGTGATTATGCCCCTCTGAAGCTATCGGCATAACATTATCGTTGGCAAGAGTCATAGCAAGCCCTAAGAGTCCATCTTCTTTCTTTCACTTCGAGCTCACTCCACTTTGGTAAGACCCTACCGGGTCAGTGAAACATCCTGTCGAGGCCATCCTTTCTTCGTCGATGCCACCTCCTTCGTGTATCGGCAAGACAACCATTTATCGCCAAGAGGTCACAGCGAGCTTAATGAGTCATGTCGAGATCCATTTCTATCGTTGAGACCTTATGCCTTCACCAAGACATCATGGCGAAACTGCTTTCCTTGGGCGAGATCACTCCACTTCGGCCCGACATTGCCATGTTGGCAAGACATTACCCCGACGGCTGAAAACTACACCGATGTCAAATATGTCAGGGAGACCTCGTTCATTCGGCGAGACATTCTGGCAAAGACACCAACCTTTACTGAGAGTTCATCCTTCTTTTCGGGGAGACATGACCATATCGGTAAGACCTTTTTCCAAGGGCACAACCCTATACTGAACGTGTCATCCCCTCAGCAAGACACCCAGTTATCGAGGGGACTCCTGTCGAACCTCATTACTATCACCGAAACCTTGTTGATTTTGGTGAGACTTCACTTTGACACTGGCCGCTTCGGCGAGACTACCAACGGTCGCCGAGACATCACAGCGAATGTGAAACCTTCTCCCCAATGGCAGCCCTTTGAATAACTGTCGGTGTGACTTCCTTCCAGTGGAGAGATACATAAAAACTCCTGGCAACCCGAATGTCCCGGTGACTGGTTTATTCAAACACAAAGAACACACTACCAGTCGGCAAGATAGCAAGAGGGTCTTGCTAACTTTCCTCTTTGATGAGTTTATGCCAAATTTGACTGAGCGATACTTTCCAATAGACCTCCCTTGTGAAATATCCTCAGGTGCATGATCAAACTCTTGATGAAATGTCTCATTTGGCCTTCAAGAACACCTGAAACATAGATTACCTTGCCTAATTGAGCCCGTAGGTGAAAATTGGGTAACATTTCTGGCGACCTTTGTTGGATGTTTTCCTGCTAAACATGAAACCAGTAGCCTAGGCCTATCCATTGGGCATGGAGTCATTGGGAAAATTAAGGAACAGACTTGGAACAGCTTTGTACATTGTAACTTGAGATACAGATCACCTAGAAACTTATTGAAAACAAGAAAAACTGCATAAGGGAAACTATTTAACTATGTTGAAACAGCACTTAGGGAATGTAAACTGCATCTAAACCTACCCTACACTAACCAGTAAAAAATTGGTCAAACAAACCCATTAACAGGTTGGGTGAAATAACTGCCCTTTCTAAAAAATTTACAATGTTTGCCACGCTGGAGAACAACTAAAGAGAAATGAAGCAGGCATGACAATTCAACCGATGGCTGCAAGATCTCTTGCGGAACATATTCAGGCTTACTAACCTTTTCATATGGAATGAAAACATTCTTGTTTTGAGGTGGAAAGGTAACTTAAGTGTGCTCCTCCTGAGCAGTATCCTCATGTTGGGTGCAAGATTTGTCCTTGGTGTTGTATTGGATTCCATCTGAGCTAGGTATCTGATTGAACAGCCTCTAGTAAGGGAAAAGCTTACACTTTCCTTGCTGATCTTTTGCTCATGAGCTGCCATTCTATCACCTTGCTGGCTGGAAAGATATAGCCCCTGTGGCTGACTTGAAGGAAGAGTAGTAGCTTCCTCAATATGCTCATGCTTTCCCAACTAGACATCCATTTCTTCAATGGAGAACAATGAGATAGCTTCCCCCATCACATCTTCAATCATTGCATCAACCTCTAGCTCTTTTATGCACTAGAATGGAAGCTGCTCATAATTCTCATCATCCCTGGAAGAGTTACATTCTGATTCAGGCTTGTTTTCCTCAATAAAGGGGGGCAACAATTCAAGCAATGATGTAGCCTCAAGCTTCTCTGCATAATGGAATGGAAGCCCCTATAACCAGTTATAACCTTGTAAATCAGGCTCATTAGGCTCCTCCTGATGTTTCAGCATTTGTTCAAGTTTATGAACCTATTGTCCTAGTTCATCATGACTATCCACTACCTCTAAGTCTTGATAAGGATCAACATTAGCTTCCTCAAAAAACTCAACATTAGGTTTTTCAACCACAACCTGTTCGAAAACATCAAAGCTCCCACCTTGGAGGATAATATAGGGTTTAATCTCAGGATTTTCCTCCTGAATCAAGGGCCTATTGTCTTGCTTATTATCGTCAATAAGCAACTCACCCATGCTTTCTTGTTGTTCAATCATTTGTTGTTGTTGTCTTGACTCTTGAACTTATAGCTGATTGATGTCTTCTTGCTGCACTAAGATAGCATCTAGAGTGGAAAAAATCACACCTTCTTCATTCTAGACTATACATTGCTCTTCTTGGTCAGTTTTTTCCACCATTTCACCCTGTTATCCTGTTGGAACATTTTCACTATATTGTAGAATAGTGGGAGGATCGTCAACTAAAACATTGCCAGAAACATTTTGAGAATTCTTTTCCAGTTCAGCCTTTTGCAGCTGTAGTCTGTATTCCTCCATGGCTAAATGTAACATATTTGGAATTATAGTCTCCTCCATGGTGAATGAACTAACCTGATCACTAGGATGCTCTTCATTTGCTTCTTGGATGCCAGAGCATGATTTGAGTTGCATGATAGGTGAAGGAAACTCACAAGGTGATTGAGATGGGATTTTCCAACTTGGAATCCTGAAGGTAGAAGACTTATTGATAGGCTCACTAAAGAGCTCAGAAGGCTTCTCTTGTTTAAAGCTAGGAAACCTATATTCAAAATCCTCCTCCTTCACCGGATGATTCAACATTACAGGAGGAGGTGGGCTGAAACTAGGAATGGAAAGGGTTGCATGTGTTTCATACCTTCGTGCTTGATAATCTAAATAAGCCCAACTACCTTGTACCTGAGCAGATAAGAATTTCATTTGCTCCTCTATGGCTACTATCTCTCCCTCAAGATCTTCTTCAACCTGACATCCCAACTCCTGCTACTATGAAATAAGCCTTTTCTGCTTCTTGACATTGACCAACATGCCATACATGTAGGAGAACACCCTACTGACATCATTAACCTGCATATGTTCAAACCTCTGGCTCAGAGCCCACAACACACAGTCAAACTATTGGAGCAAGTCCATTATAGCCTGGCAAGGATGCTTTAGAGGTTGATTATGTAAATAATCATATTGGTCAATATCAGAAACCTCCTCTTGGGGTTGATTTTGATCAAATATTGGTTGACCAGGAGTGGGAGGGTGGGAAACATGATGGGAATACTGGTAATTTGTTGATACCAGGTCATTTGACATAAAAACAACAGGTTGTTCTGCATAGGATGGCTGATGAGAGGACATATGCACATGACTCTCATGGAATGGAGGTGGCAAGTCACTATATTATTGATAATTAATCATTGCAAAGATAAGACATGAGGAATAACAAGCCTAAAGATCAAACCTTATTGATTGCAAACACCTGAGCTGCTGTAACCAGTTGTTATGAAGTTGGAGTCGCCATGATATGCTGATATTTTACCTATGAAAGGCCTGAAATTTACTGGATGCACATCAAAAACTAGTAGTAGACATATAATTTCCAAACCGTCTATTCGACAGTCCCATCGAGCGTGCCAAAAACTGTTCTCCTGAAGTTGCACCCTGTTGAACTTGACGTCCAACGCCTCAGTGTAACATGGGAAGAACTCTAAAGATGTGGGTTTCTTGTAAGCAGAGGTCAACCTCCGGAGAAGGCCGGCTTCCTTTGGTGTCACCTAAACTAATGATTCTTTGAAGGGAAAGGGAGAAAGAGTACATAAATTGAAACTAAACTAAGGTGATACACCGAAATGACAACAATGAGATACTCAATTTACACCTGAATATTGACGATTGACATAAGATTACACATCAAATAGTGTAAGCCTTACACCAACGTTTCACAAATAGATTCAATTCACACACTTTTCTGGAGAGGAAAGAAATATTTTCACATACTAAAATCCATGTGTGACTAAGTGAACACAATTTGTGATTTGTATAATGATGCTTTTGCAAAGGAAGGCATGAAACACAAGATAAAGTTATGAAGGAATGAAAGAAATTCACAAAAATAACTTGATCATGAACCTGAAATGCACAACACTCCACAAGAACAAGATGGAAATTCGAACATCAATATTCACCAAGGAAAACTTTATAATCATGCTCCATAATGAGTTATAGAATTCTGCTAATCTGAGAGAGGACTATAGAAGTCACAGGCTTTTTTTCTTTTTAGGATGAGGAGAACTCTTTTTACAAGAAGGAAAAAAATGCCTTAGATTCCAAAGTGTGTCAGCCCCTCTAGGCTTACAAAATATCGGTCTCTAAAAGATCTGCCTTTTGATCTTTTCGGATGGAGTTAATGCCATATTCGATTGCATCCTTGTTGTCCAAGTCGGTGTGAAAGATCGCCTTCAGGGGAGCCCTCTTGATCTTTTTGCAACCATCGCATTCACTTCTGCTCCTCGTGTTGATCTTTGAATTCCCCCCAGTCAAGCTGCTTTGAATGCACCTGAGCTCATGTTGCTTTTCCTTCTGTTGATGTTCTTCATCCTGGTGAAACTGCCACGGCTTGCTTTTGGCTTTCTTTGATTGGTTGAGCCTACTCCACATAGATTCTTCGGGTGGTCAAAAGCTCCTTCTGTCAGAATAGCATCTAGGTGAGACACTGGAAGTGTCTCACAGATGCGATTATGTCCCTCTGAAGCTATCGGCATAACATTATCATCGGCAAGAATCATAGCGAGCCCTAAAAGTACATCTTCTTTCTTTCACTCAGAGCTCACTCCACTTCGGTAAGACCCTACCAGGTCGATGAAACATCCTGTCGAGGCCATCCCTTCTTCATCGATGTCGCCTCCTTCATGTATCAGCATGACAACCATTTATCACCAAGAGGTCAGAGCAAGCTTAATGAGTCATGTCGAGATCCCTTTCTATCACTGAGACCTTATGCCTTCCCCAAGACATCATGGCGAAACTGCTTTCCTTGGGCGAGATCACTCCACTTCGGCTAGACATTGCCATGTTGGCAAGACATTACCTCGATGGCTGAAAACTACACCGATGTCAAATATGTCAGGGAGACCCCGTTCATTCGGCGAGACATTCTAGCAAAGACACCAACCTTTGCCAAGAGCTCATCCTTCTTTTCGGGGAGACAAGACCATATCGGTAAGACCTTTTGCCAAGGGCACAACCCTATACCGAATGTGTCATCCCCTCAGCAAGACACCCAATTATCGGGGGGACTCCTGCCGAACCTCATTACTATCATCGAGACCTGGTTGATTTTGGTGAGACTTCACTCTAACGCCGGCCGCTTCGGCGAGACTACCAACGATTGCCGAGACATCACAGCGAATGTGAAACCTTCTCCCCGATGGCAGCCCTTTGAATAACTATCGGTGTGACTTCCTTCCAGCAGAGAGATACATAAAAACTCTTGGTGACCTGAATGTCCTTGGCAACTAGTTTATTCAAACACAAAGAACACACTACCAGTCCACAAGATAGCAGGAGGGTCTTGCAGACTTTCCTCTCTGATGAGTTTATGCCAAATTTGACTGAGTGATACTTTTCAATAGACCTCCCTTGTGAAATATCCTCAGGTGCATGATCGAACTCTTGATGAAATGTCCCATTTGGCCTTCAAGAACACCTGAAACATATATTACCTTGCCCAATTGAGCCCGTAGGTGAAAATTGGGTAACAGGGACATGACATCATTGGTGGGAGTCTATAATATTTCACAATGACAGCCTAATGTGTAGCATTGAATCCTCATCGATGAGAAGTTGTGTCTTCGGTGAGACATTGAAGCTTTTCTCACCAACAGAACAATGGAATGATGCAGTGGTGAACTCACTTGTCACTAGGATAGTGCTTCATTCATAGGACTTCAAAGGTGGTCTCCCCGATACGACGGTGGCTGACTCGATGACTTGTATAGAATGTCTCAGTGGGACCCAATGGAGTTGAGGTGGAAAATAGTGTTCAGTTGACTTGTTGGTTGTGGCGGTTTTGGAACATTAAAAGGGTAGAATGAGAATGTTGTTGTGAAGGATGTGGAGAATGTGAACTTGAGAAGCTAAAGGATTGTGTTGGCCAAGAGGCTAGTTGGGAGAGAGTGGATTGGTTAGAGGAGATAGATCTACACTATATGTTGTGCGAGGATTCTAAACAATTACGATTGTTATCTGTATTCTTCAGATGGGCAAGATGTGTAAACTCCTATAAAGGTTGTAAGCCTAAATTGTATTGTAACTCTTTTGTTGCTAAAGAATACAATGGCTAGATCTTTTGGAGTGTGGGGTTTTTTACCTGTAAGGGTTTTTCCCACATAAATTTGTGTGTCTATTTATGTTTGTCTTTCATGTTGTTTGATTCTGCAAATTTGAATCTATGTACAGTGTTGAATCTGGTTAATTTTGCATGTACTTTTCTCATAAGGGTTAATGTGGGAAATCAATTGTGCATGTTTCTACTTTATCACATAGTAGTTGTGTCTTTGAGGAAATTTGAAGGAATTAAAATCATCAAAGGAAATGTTGTTCTTAGATGTTTCTATCTGAGATAACCCAATTTCCCTTACAAGTGGTATCAGAGCCTTTTTCCAGGATTTGTGTGTGCTTGCATGTGCAAGTTTGTGTGTTGCATGTGGGTGGGTGCATGAAGTTAGTCACACTTTTATGGCCAAATGGGAAAAAAATTTGGAAAGACATAACGCGTTCGCGTTATAACATGAGCGCATTATGTGATTTTAAAAGAAAAAAAAAAGTCAAATGTGTATCATTTGCTCTTTACTGTTTCTCAGCTCTACCCATGGCCAAAAATCCTCACTTTCATGCTCGCGTTCTAGGAGGAAGGATTTCTGCAAATTTCATCAAGAATGGTTGGATTTTTTTTGCAAGTATGGCACCACGAAGACGAAGAGATGCGGGAGGTAAGTATTGTTTGCTATTTGTTTTGAATTTGTTAATTTGAAATTGATTTTTTTTGTTTTAGGTTAGATTTGATTTTTTTTTTAATTTGTAGGCAATCTTGCAAATCCTCAACAAAATCAACCTCCCCCACCATTCTCTCAATTCCCTCCTGGCACTCAAGAAAATTTGAGGAGTGAAATTGAGAACAATAGAAAACAACTTGAGGATCTTATCAATAGATTGAGTGATCCAAATGCTTCAACCACAGAAAGAATGCTTCTCACAAATTCATTGAAAGACATGTTAAAAAAATGTAGATGCAATCACCCAACAAATATCTGGATGGAAAGATAGGAGGCAGACAGACAGAGCATATTATGCAGACAAATTACATTATAAACAAGTAAAAGATTTTAAAATTACTAAAGGTGATTTGTGCTCTCTATTCACTGACTCTAAAACAAATCAAAATCTTACCTTCAATGCAAAGAGGTTTCCTATTCATTGGTGCCACCACCAAGAGATTAAGAACCATTTTTATGAAAGATGGTATATGGTCTTTGATTACCCACCATGCAATAATTGTGAAGTCCGCCAATATTTTCTTAGGAAACTATACAATGAGTTTGTATTGAACCAAATCCCAAATTATTTTGATATGAGGGAGTTCCAGGGGAGAGGTGGGGGGTTAGCTCATGATAGGACCGGTGCACAGCCGGATCCTACGCAACAAGGGAGACGACCTCTCACTAGGCCACCTCATGAGCAGATTGTGATGCTTGTCATTGCGAAGGAGAGTACCGACATAGAGACATTGCAGGCGATCACAACTTTGACCAGGAGTGTCATCCATCACACTAGCCCTATTGTACAGTGCCATCCAGGGGAGTCTTTAGGTGGTGGCCTTCAAACCCATGTGTGTCAATCTTGTGGGGCGACTTGTTCGTATGACCCTACCAGCACTCAGGAGGGTGCTACGCAGGATCCATATGCTACTATGTAGCCTGATCCATATGCATCTACAGGGATGGAGAGGACGGATGACATTTTGCATGATGCATATGGCATTGACACTCAGGTAAAATTCAGCATGTTCATTAAATTTAATTTATTAAATTTTGATTGTGAAATGCAAGATTAACTAAT
The DNA here is from genome assembly GCA_007258455.2 of Sequoia sempervirens. NCBI lineage: Eukaryota > Viridiplantae > Streptophyta > Pinopsida > Cupressales > Cupressaceae > Sequoia > Sequoia sempervirens. The sequence goes on along the minus strand of VDFB02061132.1, from coordinate 11,958 downwards.
TTAGTTTTACTATTTTAATAAAATTGTAGGGTCACAGTGTGGAGACTGGATACACTAGTCATCCACCTACTTATTTTTGCAGTACACCTATCAGTGGGGTATGTAAAGTTAGTAAACAATTATAAATTTATTACATGTGTTAATAGCATTGTTTACTTAATGGGTATTCTTTAATATATGTGATTTTGATGTTTAAATAGGTGTACTATGGAGGTTTCCTTGAAGGAAACACCTCCGAAAGTGCCAAGATTTGATCAAATGTTCACTGAGGTAATATAGAATTCCCAAAGAACTTTATAATGAATTCTAAGTTTAATAGATTTGTGTAGTTTATATTCATATTGTTGGTTACGTTGCATTACACATCATTCAAACTCAAAGCATTACTTCAAATTCGATAACTAATAATCAAAAATATATCTATTTAATACTTGTACTCAAAATTTTGTTCATTAGATCTCATACGTTATAAGTCATCACATGGATCGCTATTGTAACTTTTTTGTGATTGAATAATTTGTTGTTTTATTTTCAGATGTTGGTGACAGAAACACCACCAAACATTACGAGGGAAGGATATTGGTGTTTCCTCCGCTATACAATCCTCGATGGCTCTGATAGGGGAGGTATGAGGCAAATTACTAAATTTCAATTTACATTCATTGTTATAGATGAACTAGTTCTAGTGAAAAATCAAACCATTATTGATTAGTAGTTTAATTTTATTTGGATGGTTTTAATATATTGTGGATTGAGCACTGAAAGCATCGCCAAGGCAAATATTTCCATCATGGAGAAAGTGATCGCGGAGATGGCCGTAAGTGATTATTTTGTTAAATATATTAATTTTTATAATGTAATTTCTATATATTAATGTCTTTACTTCTTATTGTAACAATTGAAACTTCACCAGGAGCTAAACACTAGGAAGAGCAGCAGGAGCACTCCTTAAGCACAGCAAAACGGGTGACAGAATTATCACCATCGGATTGCCCAGCAAAGGGAAAGAAAATTGTATTTGAACCAAAGCATAGAGAGAAATTAATTTTGAATGCACAGAGCCCTTTGTTGTATGCCTACATGGAAAATTTGTACATATTTTGTGTTGGATATATTTGACATTGTATGCCTATATGGCATTCTCATAAGCCTATATGGCTATTTTGTAACTATATTCTATACTTATATCGACATATATTGATGTATGCGTACATGGCTATTTGCTTAATACAAATCTTTTTTATCAATGGTGTCCATATTTGCAAATTATAAATTCATGGTTCAATAGATATGAGTTACGTGTATTCAAGTGTATACTTTACAACTTACGACATATACTTTTTGATTACATGTGAACAACAAAAAGTGAAAATTTATGTGTTTGGAAGTCAAATGTGCTCAATTTGCACTCTTGCATACTTGATCTTATGGACTTATTTCTTCCTAGCACATATTGCGAATATTTCTCATTTGGTGTAGAAGATAGATTCCTCATTTTTGAACCACTCATAGCAAAGAGATTCACAATAAGACTTTAGCATTGGAACACTACTCCATACTTCTCTTATCTAGACCATAAAGGATTGAAAATTCTTAATTTGATGCAATGATAGTCGTGAGATGAGAATTTATATAACCATGCCTATTTTGAAACTTTGTGACTAATACTACATCAACAAGAACTTAAGAAGTGTTGTGATAAGGAGTGTTAGGTTTGATAGCCTTCTCTTCCCTAGTGGAGGAGAGTCTCAGATCTTGAATTCTGAACAAAATTTTAAGAAGCGAACATTTTACCTAAAAGCTTCAAACCTAGATACATGTTTGGCTAAGTCTATCTTGAAAATTATCAATGCACGTTCAAACTCTAAAGGAGATTCTCCCTAAAAAGCAAACTTTACCCTTTTTCCCAAGGAAAGAAATTGCAACAAGTTGCATGTGATTTATCTTATTTCTTTCTCATAGTTCTTGGTCAATCATTCATGGCTCAGATAGTTCTCACTCCAAAGCAAGTGACACCCGCACCACTATTCTTCTACCATCTAAGAAAAAGGTTTTGGCTCTTTCTACAATGTAAATAATTATGTGTAACACTATTTTCTTGTTTTCCTTCCACACTAAAAAATTTTCATCTTTTAGATTGATCACCAATAATGGCTTATCAGGAACACTGACATTTTATGTTTGAACTTTTAATTCTATAATTTTGTATCATGACATTCGAAAGAGATCATCAATATTTTAATATTTCACTATGAAAGTGGTGGTGTATTTTTGCTATGTTATTTGGACTATTAATATGGTGGTGTATTCTGAACTTGATTACTACTGCAAATATGTATATATTTCTGATTTTTATATGTCTTTGTATTACCGAACCCAAAACGAACCCAACCCCAAAAAAAAAATTCCCCGAACCGGCGAACTGGGTTCTCAAACCCAATCCCAAACCCAAAACCAAACCGGTAACTTAGTAAAAAATAGATTTTTGTAGTTTATATTCATAACGTTGATTACATTGCATTGCACATCTTTCAAACTGAAAGCATTGCTTCATATTTCATAACTAATAACTAGATGCTGATAGATGACAAAATTTCAATTACAATATAGTTTTTACAAAGTCAACCTAAGTAGTTATGTAATTACTTCACATTGCATAACTAATAACTAGGAGCAGCTGCCAATTGCATTTGGTTTTCATGGCATTCTATGAGACCACATTTCTTTGAGGCATTTTTTCAAACAGTTCACTGCCTTGTCTATACTACCACATTTTTCACACATTTCTACCAAAGCATTTTGTCAAATAGTTCAAGTGTTGCCTTGTTGCTATGGTTGAAAAGTCTAAAACAAGTGCTTCTAACAAGCTATGGATGCTTGGAAAAAATCAAAAGCATAATATTAAGCAATACCTAGACAAGTAGTGAACTGCTTGAAAAATGCTCAAAGAAATGTGGTTCAATGGCATGGAATGCCATGACAACTAATAACAATTTCTTTTCATGGCATTCATCATGCCATTCCATCACCATATATCTCCTCATTATTTTTGGAGGCATTTTTTTTTTCAAAGAGTCTACACGCCTTGTCTATGCTAACACATTTTTTCATACATGTCTATCAAAGCATTTATCAAATAGTTCATTGTTTTGTCGCTATGGCTAAAGCCTAAAATAGGTGCTTCTTAAACAAGCTATGGATGCTTAGAAAAATTCTATCATAGCATAATAGTAAGCAACAAGCTGATGTAATACAAAGATTGCCAAACCAATCAACAACTCAGGGGACTCTTGTCCCAAACTCATCTTGGAGAAGATCAAACAAAATTTCAACATTTCATCAGAAATCTACTTTTCATCCACTCAAATTCTCTTATCATTCATCATTCATCCTTCCACAAATATGTATTCCAATTGACTCATTCAAAGAAAAAAACCATTTTAGAAAACTTTGATTCAATCAATTAGATCAACATGCATTTAAAAAACACCATTTTCAACAAGGCACTCTTCCATTCAATCAATTCATTCAACTTGTCCCAAATAGTCAATCCATCATTACAATTGGCTTTCAAAATTTTACCAGACCATCAAGCACTATGAACATCATTATTACCACTGATACAAATCAGGAACTTGCTCTCTTGTAACTTTGTTCTGACTAAACTTACAATTTCATGTATTATTTTACACCAAGTCTCCTCACTGTCCAACTATCAAAACAACATATCTCACTTCTAAACCTTGTCCAAGAATCCATACATTCGTAACACCATCACTTAGACAACATTATCTCAAAATCAACTTACTGATCACTGTTAGGTCAGACTTATATTCTCTGAGCAGTCAAGGCACTACTTCTCAATGAGACATTCATGCCCTAAATCGGGTAAACCAAACACACATGTTTCAAAACCCAAGATCCAAAACACTTTTAGAGACCTCTTAATGCCCATTTCCTCATATCAAAAACTTAGAATAACTTATATTGAAGAAATAAGCAGTTTTTAGTCTAAACGCTATCAAAAGGGCTACTAAAATAGGCCTGATTTTCAAAGAAGACCCCCTTCAAACATTCCCAAAACACTTAAAACCTCAAAACAGTCATTATACATAACACAAAACTCCCAATTTATCCATTTTTAGGGATTAAAAGACTCATTTTTACAGTATATTGACAAACCCTTGTTTATAGGGTGAAAAACTCAAAAATCAATGATGGTTTCTTGTATAGGCTACATGCAAACCTCAAAACCTTTGGAAAACCATTGGAACATGTCAAAATACATCTGAAAAGGCATTTGGAAACATCTTCTAACCCATGCACTTTTTCTTTCTCCACTATCATATTGGAAACTGTTCATTTTGACTGGAAAACTCATAATTTCCTGTGTAGCAGCAGCTCCTTCAAGGTATTCTTGCTTTTTCCTCCACTCACAAACATAAAAACATAAAAAATAACCTATCCCTAACCTACTCCACCAATCTACCTGACCTACATTGGTGGGGTAGTGTGGAAATGCCTTATAAGACTCAAAACTCAATGCACAGGATTTCAGACCGAGCCATAAGAAGAATGCTCAAACAAACATTAAATTTAATGGATTCCTTCCCAAATGGATGCAAACAAATGGTGATCCCCAACCTACTAGAAAAAATCTAAATTTGAACCCTAAACTCTTGCACAATCCATACAAGTTAAGAAACAACTGAAAAACACAGAAAATAAGCTAAAACAGGGAACTCTTTGTTAATTTAATTCTTCCAGAATACAATGATCTCTTTGCTCGGCCTTTACAATTCTTTTAAAGAAGTTTCCAACCATAAACTACCTCTTCATCCTCCTTTAACGACCTATGACTCGTCCTCTTACTTGATTTTCTTGATTTTCTTGTTTTGTCTTCACATTCTTTCTTTTTCTCTCTTTTACATATTTAGCATTTATTACACTTTGTGCTTTTTCATGCCTTGATTACATTTAATTTTGGCATTACATGGACTTAAATACATTTTTGACAACTTAGCATTTTGAAGGCATTACATGACCTAGGTGTTCCTGCACCACAAGCTATGGTCTCAGTTTTTTTTCACATCAACGTGATTTGATTCACATTTTTTTCACGTGAAAATCAGCTTGAACCAGATTTTGTATTATGGAGCTATATTAAGTTTCCACTTCAAAAACTGATGTAACAATGATACAAAATAATGTTTAAGACTACAAGAAGGCATCAAAATGGCTAGTGTACTAAACAAATTATTATGATTTATGAATAATGTTGATAACTCTACTCAGTTGGCTTCTTTTTTCAATATCATACAAATTGAACCCTAGCATCAATAGACTCTGTATATCAAGCTACCACAATTCAAGTTACATCAGGACCATATCACCGAGACACAACCTGAACAATAAGAGGAATGGCCTATTTCAACATACTACGCTCAAACCCTTAAGGGATTGATCCGGTTGAACGTAGCTCAGAGTGATTTTGCGTGTTTGGGTGTGAAAGAGGACCATGCCTAGCATAAACATGCCTACTCGAATGTGTTGGAACAATTTGTTTGGTCACACGAGTTACAAAATAAAAATTGCACCACCTTGCAACTTTCCACTGCTTGCATTTGACACTTTTTCCATCAACTGAAAATTAGACACCACGGGAAAACCACTCCGAGATAATGAAAATCGAGAGAGGTTATTGTAGAGCGACCCAACGCGATCCCATAGGATTAGACAAAAAATTTATAAGTGTCACGGTGTCCGAGTAACCTCATGTTGAAGTTTACAGCCATTTTTCCCTTTGGACCCTTAAGGGATCGATCCAGTTGAATGTAGCTTGAAGTGATTCTGCATGTTTGGGTGTGAAAGAGGACCATGCCTAGCGTAAACATGCCAATTTGAACATGTTGGAATAGTCTATTTGGTCACATGAGTTACAGAACGAAAATTGCACCACTTTGCAACTTTTCACTGCTTGCATTTGACACTTTTTGCATCAACTAAAACCTGGACACCACGGGAAAACCACTCTGAGATAACAAAAACTGAGAGAGGTTATTGTACAGGGGTCCAACACAATCTCATATGATTAGATGAGAAGTTTATAAGTGTCATCGTGTCTGAGTAACCTTATGTTGAATTTTGCAGCCATTTTGCCCTTTGGACCCTTAAGGGATTGATCTGGTTGAACGTAGCTCAGAGCGATTCGCATGTTTGGGTGTGAAAGAGTACCATGTCTAGCATAAAAATTCCTATTCAAACATGTTGGAACAGTCTGTTTGGTCACACAAGTTGCAGAACGAAAATTGCACCACTTTGCAACTTTCCACTACTTCCATTTGACACTTTTTTCATCAACTGAAAACTGGAGACTACGGGAAAACCACTCTGAGATAATGAAAATTGAGAGAGGTTATTGTAGAGGAGCCCAAAATGATCTCATAGGATTAGACGAGAAGTTTATAAGCATCACAGTGTCTGAGTAACCTCATGCTAAAGTTTGCAGCCATTTTGCCCTTTGGACCCTAAGGGATCGATCTGGTTGAACGTAGCTCGGAGTGATTTCGTGTGTTTGGGTGTGAAAGAGTACCATTCCTAGTGTAAAATTCCTATTTAGACATGTTGGAATAGTCCGCTTGTCACAATAAGCTGCGTAACAAAATTGCACCACTTTGCAACTTTCCACCGGCCTCCATTTGACACTTTTTCCATCAACCAAAAAACTGCATCTATGGGAAAACCACTGGTGATAACAAAACCAAGAGAGGTTATTGTAGAGAGGCCCAACACCCATCTCTCAGGATCAGACGAGAGTTTATAAGCATCACGGTAAGTCTGGGCAACTCCATGTCAAGTTGCAGCCATTTTGCCCTTTGGACCCTTAAGGATCGATCCGGGTTGAACGTAGCTCTGAGTTTATTCCACGGTTTGGGTGCAAAAGAGTACTATTCCTAGTGTAAACATGCCTATTTGAACGCGTTGGAATAGTCTGTTTGGTCACATGAGTTGTAGAACCAAAATTGCACCACCTTGCAACTTCCCACTGCTTCCATCTGACACTTTTTCATCAACTAAAAATGGGGACTACGAGAAGTTCACTCTGAGATAACGAAAACCAAGAGAGGTTATTGTAGAGGGGTCCAACACAATCTCATAGGATCAGATGAGAATTTTATAAGCATCACGGTGTCCGAGTAACCTCATGCTGAAGTTTGCAGCCATTTTTCCCTTTGGACCCTTAAGGGATCGATCCGGTTGAACATAGTTCGAAGTGATTCCGCGTGTTTAGGTGCAAAAGAGTACTATGCCTAGTGTAAAAATTACTATTTAGACACATTGGAACAGTCTGTTTGGTCACACGAGTTGCAGAACAAAAATTGCACCACTTTGCAACTTTCCACTACTTCCATTTGACACTTTTTTCATCAACTGAAAACTAGAGACTACGAGAAAAAATCACTTTAAGATAACAAAAACTGAGAGAGGTTATTGTAGAGGGGCCCAACACAATCTCATAGGATTAGACGATAATTTTATAAGCATCACGGTGTCCGAGTAACCTCATGCTAAAGTTTGCAGCCATTTTTCCCTTTGGACCCTTAAGGGATCGATCTGGTTGAACGTAGCTCAGAGCGATTCTTCGTGTTTGGGTGTGAAAGAGTACCATGACTAGCATAAAAATTCCTATTCAGACACGTTGGAACAGTCTGTTTGGTCACATGAGTTGCAGAACGAAAATTGCACCACTTTGCAACTTTCCACTACTTTCATTTAACACTTTTTCCATCAACTAAAAACTGCAAACTACGGGAAAACCACTCTGAGATAACGAAAACTGAGAGAGGCTATTGTAGAGGGGCCCAACATGATCCCATAGGATCAGATGAGAAGTTTATAAGCATCACAGTGTCTGAGTAACCTCATGCTAAATTTTGCAGTCATTTTGCCCTTTGGACCCTTAAGGGATCGATCCGGTTGAACGTAGCTTGAAGTGATTCCGTATGTTTGGGTATGAAAGAGGACCATTTATAGTGTAAATATACCTATTCAAATGCGTTGGAACAGTCCGTTTGGTCAGACGAGTTAGAGAACGAAAGTTGCACAACTTTGCAACTTTTCACAAAGCAAAAAGATACCTAACCTTCAAATCTTGCTTCCAAACTTTTACCAAACCTTGGTAAACTTTATTCATCTTTATTTTGACATGAACAAAGCCAAAACACCTTCTTACAACACTGTTTAATCAGATTTCACAATTGCTTGCACTAGAAGACCAAATTTGCTTGTAAGTGCTAAAACACTAAATCGGGTGTAACATGCAAACCACAATGAATCTTTACAGGATAAATACATTTTAGGGTACCTATTTTGGCCATTAAAAACATATATTGTTTTAAGATACACTTATTTTGGAACACATGTCTGCTATCCCAACTTCTTTGCTTCTAAAGAGATTAAAACGTTAGAAAACAGAGCCTTTTGGTATTTTTTCAAAAGTATGATTGCCAACAACATACAACATTCACAAGGCCTTTTTGAAGGCATATCAACTAATGCAGAGCAGGGTGGAGGAATACAAATTCAGACTTAAGAACCAAGAAACCAACTCAGGTTCATATATCTAATCCAGCTTCCATAAGGTCAGCAATATAGTCTTCCAATTCACCACTAAACAACTAAAAGACCAATTCCTTAAAGAGAATTGTAAAAACATCCATTGATCATCCAAATAACATGAAAACATGAATGAGAGAGATATCTAAGAATGTACGGGTCCGTACAGGTGAAGGAAACTCTGAAAATACATTAAAATTAAGAAATACAATGAAAAATAAAAAATAAAGTGTTGAAAACTCTGAATCAAACATTAACCAAACTTTCTATATTGAATAATGAGCCTTGAATGGAATTAAAATAGCAATTACAATGACTCCATACCTAAACTAGTGACCTTATAATGGCCTCATTACATCATATTGACTCTTACATTATGAATTTGCATACATTTTCACATTTAGGCCATTCAAGGCTTCATTACACCAAATTGACAACATGCTAACATGACATTGCAAACTCATATCCTACCAACCCAGATTGACTTAAAACACTTCCTAATGGTCCTTGTGACCTTATTACAATATTCTTCATGGACTACAAATCAAAATTTACCATTTGACCACCTTGTGGTCCTCATTGTCCTTGGTGCTCCTGCACCATAAACACCCTACTATAACCCTACTCCACTAATCTACAAGCCTAATTCAGTGGAGTATGCTTTATTTCTTTACTTGACTCTCAAAACCTCAAATTGAAAGTTCCAAACTAAATTTCAAAAAATGTGCTCTAACAGTGGAAAAACTCAATGGATTTTCTTCTAGATGGACTCAAAAAAAACCTCCCATCTTAAAGGATTAAGCCTTAACCACTTTACCAGTTTACTGTTAGCTGAAAAGAATAAAATAAATTAGTTCATCCAAATAGATGGCTGCACTTTGGCGATAGGCATGGCAATTAACTTAGTCACCTTTGGTCATACATCTTCAATCGAGTCCTTAATTATTGCACAATAACACTTCCTCATGAATAGAATTTATTGAAATTGAGATGCTCTTATAATGTCTACATCATAGGTCATGATAAGGTTAAACTAAAATGAATAACTTGAAATTTCCTTTGTCAATCTTCAAGATGCACTTTTGTAATGGCTTAGAATCATATACTCGAGATTTGTCAAGATCACAAAAGAAGGATGTTGCATTGCTTTTTCTTCTGAGATCTTCTTTGGATGGCTCATAAATCTGCATTTTATGCAAGGGGACACTAATCAATGTTTTCTTGGTTACATATAGATACACAAAGTAAAATAAGATGATAGCATTGGCATCAACCAAATTGACGTGGATACAAGTATAAATTAATAAGAACCGTTGTGCATATACTTACAAATTAATCCAATGAACCATCTAGGTCTGCTCTACTCTTTATTGTGTCAAGTATTGCCTCATGGTCAGACTCACGGACCTTCCACAAGGTCTTGTTCAAATGTCTACCCCCATATTTTCTCAAATGAACACTGATGCCATGACAAGGTTTGAGTAATGAAGAATCTTATGATGCGTGTCAAATTCTCAAACAACCAATGTTTAACACTCTTATGTGGGTACCTTCGCCATCGCTCCAATAACAACAACTGAGCCTCAGAGGGTATTCAATGTTTTCTCCATCTATAATTGGGGCTTCCACTTTTTGCCTCAACACAACGACATGCTAATCAGGACTTCTTCATTTTCTTCATCCGTAATTAACCGCGATAAACATGCCCTACATTTATATGTGTGGATATCTCTTGAAATTAGTCAACATTATGAATACAATACAAAGTAAGATAACATGGAATTTAAAATACTAAGAAAGTAGATATATTACCTGGTTGAACTAGATCTAATACATGGTTAAAGTCGACTGATGATCCATCCGTGTTAGTTCCAATGCCATCGGAGGGCGATACGTGTGAAGTGGGCTAAGATAACTTATCAACCATTTGTCAACCCACTCCCCTAACTCACAATCATTTCAGGCTTGCATTGTACATGAAGAACAAAAGCATGCCATCTTACGTGTATCGATACTCCATGAATCTGCATTTGAGCTAAGGAAAGAGTGCAACTCACTTGATCCTATTAGTGTACAACAATCCTCATATGGTGCAATGTTAGTATCATCCATCAACCAAAAAAATCTACGAACTGAAGATGTACCTTCATTACCTGGACCCATCAAACCATTACACCACTCAACGATTGATCTTGCATATGTCAACTATGCATTGTCTTTATACTTTAACTCTTCTTGTGCTAATGCTCTTTTCACGCATGCTCCTGCACCTTCATGCTCCCCCTTTCCATGTTCGACCTCACAAAAGTTCCACATATGTTGAATAGGTGTAGTGAGATGCATCTTGCACAACCAGTAGAACATGCGCACGTTCTTGAACTGTGTTGCACAGTTATCTGACCATATTATATGTCAACCATATGATATGCCCCTCTGAGCCAAATTATTGTAGAACATCTAGAAGCAACCTTGCACGAACTCTAGAGAATTTGTGCGATCATCACTAATATAAAAGTGATACTCCCTCAATACCTTCCTTTCACCTTTTTACTTTTAGCTGCATGTATGAATGCTATGTGCACAAATATCGAAACCTGTGTGGAGTTGTAATACTGTGACTGCACCTCATGATGTGGCTGTAGAGTGTAGTTCTCTACAAAGTCAACCACTGATACTATGCTACCAAGTGGAAAGGTGTCCTTGCATAGCTTGAATTGTGTGTCCAGCCATCGGGCTCTATGGGTATGCCTTGCATACTCATACACTAGATTCTCACGAAACATGGACATGAACTGATACACTGGAATCTTCTGAATAACCAACTCACACCTTTTTGCTTTAGACCCATCTTTTGTAGCATATGCCACTGTTTTATACTTCCTGAACTCTAGTAGTTTTTGTCCCGCCTCATATGTGTTTTCCATATGTTGACATACTAGCATTCGTTGCAAGCCACCACAACGCTCGCATGAACCATCCAAGCATGTTGTCCTATAGAATATTTGGCCATCCTCTATTTCACATAAAAAATTTGATAAGAACTCTCTTGAAGATTTTGGTGGGGCTTCTATGCCACAATCTTGCAAAACATCGTTAGTATGCAAATGTAAACATATAGAATGATAAACATCATAATGGTTAGAGAATTCAATATGTAGTTTACAGCAACAAGTAGTGCATGTGTGATTTATCTTGACATAAAAAGGTTTGAGAATTTCAACATATCTTTGAAAATTTTGAATTTGAGGATAATCCTATTGAAATTTACCAAAAAATTGGGTTTGAGTCATATCTAAAAAATGCTTTGGATGTGGCTCACGGTTTCAACTATCAATTCTCCTT
>VDFB02061131.1:0-19895 GCA_007258455.2 Sequoia sempervirens | reverse complement strand
CATTTATTAAAATGTTTTTTTTATGGAATTTGATTGTGAAACTTAGAGTAAATGATTGGTTTTTAAATATTTCAATGTCATGAAAAGAAATTATTTGATTGGATAAATGCAAGTAATGAAAACTATGATTTACTGGATTTAGGAAATCCTAACTTTAGCTTATTTAATTGCTTGAAGTGCTTTTAGTGTTGAATTGTTCTTTCTCGAGGTTCGTGAAATAGAGTTAATGTTTTGAAGTCTTCCAAATAGGGGTTTGTTTATTGGTTTGGATTGTCATTTTGGTAGTCAACCTTTGGATTCTTTGGGTAGTGTGTCAAATCTTATCCAACTTTAACCCAGTTATTGAGAATGGGATGTGTGGACTTAAGGTCCTATATAGGAGTCATTCTCCTTAGGTTGCACATGTGTACCCTTGAGTGTGGATTTACTCCATGAATTGTCTTAGAGGAGTGGCTTGAAATGGGGGCCAACACACAAAGTGGTGTCAGGGAAACTCTTTGCAAGTTGGTTAATTTAGTGATAAATTAATAACTTTTAGAAGCTTAGATTGCATCAAACATTAAACAAGATTAATTATGCCTCGCTCATGGACCCAAGGGCTTGTATAGACCTGGGATGAGATGAGAAGGCTTGGAATGGCAAGGTCATCTATCTTGTCTTCACGAGAGGTATTTGATTTTGCATGAGTGAGCATGGGTGTCGAGATTTTGGTAGAGGCCACTAGGATAACCCATGGTGGGGGTCAGAGCCTAGGAAGTTTCTTAGAGGATATCCCTTAACAAGCTATGCGATCACACTCTTTCTAAGTCAACAATTTGTATTTGGTCTTTGTGACATTCTTGATCTATTTTATGTCTGGAAGCAATGTGACTTATGTCAGTGGTGTGAGAGTTGTACTAGAGTTGTTCGTATGACCATTGAGTTCATGTGATGTGGTACTTGTATTTATTTTGTATCAGTTTTGTGTAGCCTATGTCTAGAGGTAGAAGGTCTTGCCTAGGAATCCTTGTTACTATCTCCTAGCATAGGGTGTGAGCCTTCGGGTATCAGATGGTTGGGTGGAACATGCACCTTAATCCGTTGGGTCAGCTTTTGTTCATATGGATGAGACTTCCAGTTTGAGAGCTCATGGGATCTAGTTCTTCATACTTTATTCTTTCAGTTATTAATGTAATTTTATACCACTCTTTTTATCGAGGTGGGAGTTATAATTGTGATCCTTATATAAATTATATGTAATGGTTTTAATTCATGTTTCTTGTTGGGTTGAAGTAAACTCTGTCTTGTAACCTTAGGAAATGTTGGAAATACGTAGTGAACTTACTTGTTAATTATACTTAAACAAAAAAAAAAATTGTTTTTGACTAGTAAATTACAACTTTCCCTAGGGTTGCATGGTGAGGTGTTACATATGGTATCAGAGCCCAGGTTTAAACACTGGGTACTTTGGGATTATGATGAACACATTAAGCTTTTAGTTGCGTAGATTTCATTTTATGTACCTTGTCTAATACCTTGATGTGTCTGTGCAGGATTATGCCTCCCAGAAGTGGAAAAGGTAAAGGGCATTGTCATGGTCATGTAGGCGGTCGTGAAGAGAGTCAATATGACTCTCCTCGTGAGGTTCCTATTATACTTGATCAGGAGGAGCATCAGGCATCTCAGAATGTTTCAATGGCTATAGCACCACAGCAAGATCCACTGAGGATTGAGGATGCACGTAGGGCCTTAGAGGAGGCATTAGCACTCCTTGGATAGAAACAACCTATGGTTCAGGATAACCCTACTGAGAGGGAAGTTCCACCTCAGCCGGAGATGCACATGAGGGATTTTTTAGGGCATGTCCACCATTATATGATGGAGTCTGTATTGGATTAGAGGCAGAGACCTAGCTTATTGATCTAGACAGGTGTTTTGTGATGCATCTGTATGGTAGTAATACCAAGGCATGATGCACTATCATGCACTTGCGGGGTTTTGCTTCCACTTGGTGGAGGCTAGAGGAGTAGAAGCTCGACATTGACATTAGTTTGATATCATGGGAGATCTTCTTAGAGTGGTTCAAAGGTCACTTCTTATCAGAGCACTGGCATCAGTGACGAGGGGATGAGTTTCATGCTCTACGTCAGTTTGCCCTATCCGTTGAGCAGTATGAGTGACGCTTTTATGAGCTCAAATAGTATGCAGGGATAGGTGATGATGAGGGTATGTTGATTCAACATTTTTTCAAGGGCCTTAATGCCATATTAGTGGAGGAGTGAGGTTTTTTTAACCTAAGACCATGGAGGTTGCAGTAGAGAAGGCACGGTTGGTAGAGGAGAATTTGGCTTTAGTACTAGGAGGCCATATGGGTGCACAGATTGGTAGTAGTTCAGTAGTAGGTTTCGGTGCTAGAGGAGGTCAGTCTCAGGGAGGTGTACCTTCCAGAGCGCAATAGGGACCATCTCAGAGTGGGCAGCAACAAGAGTAGCAGCAGCAGGTATCGCATGGGAAACATAAGGGTTTCCAGCAGTGTTAGTGGGATAGGAACTGGAGGCGCATTAAGTGCTTTAGCTATGATCAACCAACTCAGAGTTCCCAATTATCCTTCAGGAGTAGTGAACAGTAGTCTAGTGCACCATTTGGAGGCAGGGGCTATGGAAAAGGCATAGAGTGTTTTGCATACGGCTAGCAAGGCCATATAGCTAGAATGTGTCCCAATAGGGGCACATCTAGGTTATCTCAGGGACCAGCGACATCTAAACCTATAGTTGGGGATGTTGGTCGAGGGCATCAAGTTTTCATAGCAGTTGATAACCACCAGGCTGAGCATCAGGGTACCATGGTTGAGTCTTATGGTATGTTATCAGGTAACATAGTTACCATTTTGTTTGATTCTGGAGCGTCAGACTCCATTTCTTCTTCCATCATGATGTGATGTAGATTGGGTGTGGTAAGGCAAGCTGATAGGTGGTAGGTTGAGTTAGCCTTAGGTGTGAAGGCTGCATTCCATTCCCTTGTACCAAATTGTAGATTGAAGGTTGGATATCTTCATACTACATTGGATCTTCGAGTTATTCCTTTGGGATTGTATGGCATTGTCATAGGGATGGATTGGCTAGAAGTGCATAGTGCAGTCATAGATTGTCGACGTAATTCGATTCGATGCATTGAGGCATCTGGTAGAGTAGTAGAGGTAGTGGGAGTTTAGAGGCTGATCTCCTTAAGGGTCATCTCAGCTATGTAGTTGAGAAGGTGTATGAGTCAGGGTTGTCAGTTATTTGATGTTATAGTGGATGATTTGGATCTAGGAGTTGGTGAGGAGAAAGGCTCTCTTGATAGCCACCCCATTCTTCAGGAGTGCTTTGATGTTTTTCCAAATGAGATTCCAGGGATGCCACCTTAGAGAGATCAATTTCAAGATAGACCTTATACCTGGTTCGCAACCCATCTCACGAGCTCCTTATCGTATGACTACCTAGTAGCTAAAAGAGCTTCGCTTGCAGCTTGAGGAGTTGTTAGAGAAAGGTTTTATTCACCCTAGTGTTTCTCCATGGGGAGCACCAGTTATCTTCCTGAAGAAGAAGGATGGTTCACTTCGTTTATGCATTGATTACAAACAATTGAACAAAGTGACCATCAGGAATCGATATTTGCTTCCTAGGATTGATGATCTATTTGACCAGATTAAGGGTGCCACAATATTTTCAAAGATTGATCTTAAGTCTCGATACCATCAGCTTCGCATCTTCAAATCAGACAACCATAAGATAGTGTTTCGAACACGGTATGGTCACTATGAGTTCATAGTAGTACCATTTGGGTTAACGAATGCCCCCTCAGTGTTCATGAATTTGATGAATGAGGTATTTCACATGTACCTAGATAGATTTTCCCTTGTGTTCCTTGATGACATCTTGATATGCTCTAGGATAGTGGCATAGCATGAGGAACACTTACAACAGATATTACAATGTTTGTGGGATAATCAGCTTTATGCTAACCTGTCGAAGTGTGAATTCTTCAAAACTAAGGTCTAATACCTTGGCCATGTGATCTCAGGAGAAGGTATCTTAGTGGATCCTTCAAAGATCCACGTGATTTTAGATTGGCTAGTGCCTACGAATGTGGCAGAGATCCATAGCTTCATGGGGTTAGTGGGTTATTACAAAAATTTTGTGCAGGACTTTTCGAGAGTAGGTTATCCTATCACCTCCCTTCAGAGGAAAGGGAAGATATTTGAGTGGTCAGAGAAGTGTGAGGTAGTGTTTTAGGATCTGAAGGGGAAGCTGACAAGTGCACTGATACTTGCAATACCAGATCTGACTGGGGACTTTGTAGTTTGTACAGATGCATCCTTGGAAGGATTAGGATGCAGTGTTGATGCAGGAGGGTTGTGTCATTGCTTATGAGTCATGAAAGCTCAAAGATCATGAGTTGAACTATCCCACGCATGATCTCGAGTTAGCAGTAGTGGTTCATGCATTGACAAGATGGAGACATTTCTTTCTTGGCCATAGGTTTGAGTTGCATAGTGATCATAAAAGCCTTCAGTACATTTTCATTCAACCCAACCTTAATGCTAGGCAAAGGCATTGGATAGAGTTTCTCTACGAATATGACTTTGAGGTGAAGTATATCCAAGGGAAAGAGAATGTTGAAGGGGATTCTCTTAGTAGGAGGAGACATGAGATATCTGAGTTGACTCTTGTTGTGGATTTACGGAGTCAAATTCTCTCTTCTCTTCCATTGGATAGCTAGTATTAGGAGGTTAGGACAGAGATTGAGGTAGGAAGACCCCTTGAGGGAAGATATTCAGGTTATTCTATGGATTCGAATGACTTATTGAGGCACATGGGAAGCATATACGTTCCTTCTTCAAGAGATCTTTGCACCTTGGTCATGACTAAAGCACATCGAGCACCTTTTCAGCCCATCCTAGGGTGAAGAAGATGTATACAGATCTGCGTCAATTGTACTTTTGGCTAGGGATGAAATGTGATGTTGTGGATTATGTGTCGCGATGTCTTGAGTGTCAATGGGTGAAGGTTGAACACCAGCATCCAGCAGGGCTTTTACAGCCACATTTGGTACCAAATTGGAATTGGGACATCATCTCATTGAATTTCATTGTTAGTTTACCCAACTCTTTGAGATGACATGTTGCTATTATGGTAACAGTTGATAGGTTGATGAAAGTGGCACACTTCTCAACTATTCACTCTTCTTATACTGCATCGTCTGTAGCTAGAGTGTTCATGGAGGATATAGTGAGGTTACATGGTATTCTATGTTTGATTATTTCTAATAGGGATCCAGTGTTCACCTCAACTCTTTGGACTTCATTACAACATGCAATGGGGACACAGTTGAACTTCAGTTCAGCTTACCACCTAGAGATAGATGGACAGACTGAGAGGGTCAATTAGATCCTTGAGGATATGTTACGTATGTATGTAATGGACCAGCATACACGATGGGAAGATTATCTCTATTTGGTAGAGTTTTCCTATAATAATGGTTTTCAGAGTTCTATCGACATGCCTCCATTCCAGGCATTGTATGGGTGACCATGTCACACTCCCTTGAGTTGGGATCGACTTGAGGACAGAGTTACTTTGGGTCCTAAGATGTTATAGGATATGGAGCAATAGGTGGTCAGGATTAGAGAGCACTTGGTGGCAGCACAAGATAGGCAGAAGAAGTATGCAGATGTGCATAGAGTAGATCACTAGTTTTCAGTGGGTGATAGTCTTCTTGCGGGTGCGTCTGTGAAAGAGTCCCATCCATTATAGAAAGGGCTCTAAGTTGGCACCTTTCTTTGACGGACCCTTCGAGATACTCGAGAAAATTGGTCTAGTTGCTTACCATCTTGCGTTACCACCTAGTCTCTTGTGTATTCACGATGTTTTTCATGTTTTGATTCTTCGGCCATATCATCTAGACATCTCTCATGTACTTGATTGGAATGCATTACAGGAAGAGGATGGGCAGCTAACTTTGGAGCCCATGGTGGTGGAGCACAGAGCGCTCACTTTTTGAGGGTGAGATATTGATCAGGTTAGGGTCCAGTGGGATCTTAGGGATGACACATCATCCACTTGGGAGGATACAACTAGGATGAGGGAGCTCTATCCCTACTTGTTTGTAGGCTTCTAGGAGTAAGCCTCACCCTAGGGGGGAGGATGTAGCACCCCTCCATTTTTCTCATTTGATCGATCATTGTTTTTATGTATGTTTCACTTCTATTAGCACTTTGACTTTGATACTTGGCTACTTTTGACTGCTATTTGTTAAGTGATGTAAACATTATATTTTGATGTGATGGGATTTTAGTTATATGTTATCATTATGACATGTTTTGAATTAGCATAACAATTGTTTAATTTAAAATGCTTTATGCTTTAATTATATTTTTGATTGTTAGACTCGTCAGTTTTAAAATATGTATTGGTGAAGGGGACGGTATTGTATCACTCGCTTCCGAGCGCCCAATGATTTCCAAGATTTGTGCTTCACGGTGTGTCTTATTATATATATATATGTATATTACACGTTCGACATACTCTTTGCTCGTAGGTTGACAAGTACAAAACATCAACTCCACCTAGCTTCATAGGTTTGAGCGTGTCCATTGACCAAAGGTAATCGATTGGGAGATAGTAGCTAGGTTTTCTATGCCAAGTCATCACCCTAGTCATAGTTTGTCGTCGAGTTTAGCGGGTTTGATTTGGTTCTTTCCTCTTTGGTTAACTATTTTTTTCCTTATTTTAATGGTTATTAAATGGTAGATATGGTTTAAATGATGATTTAACATATTTAGTTTCAATATTGAAATGTAATTTATTTCATTGGTTATTTTGATTTAATTAATAAAATCATTTTTAGTTTATTGATTAACTAGGTTAATGGTGATAAATTAAATGAAATAGTTATTTTGCCATTATTGTATATTTAGATTTAAATTTATAATAAAAATGGAAATCATATTAGATATTTAAGTTAAATGATAATAAAAATAGAAATGTATTTAAATTTCACATTTTGGAAATTTTGAATAAAACATACTCTTGCAACTTTGAGATTTTTGGTTTTAAATGAAATTTTGAAATGTAAGAAATAGGATTTAGAAAGTAAATTGTTTTAAAAATTAAAAATGTAAATACCCTCCAAATGTTTTAAAAATTAGTGGGTGGGATATTTTAGGGTTTTGGCCAAATTTGGGGAAAGCCTGATGTAAAGAAATAAAATTTCATTTTGTTTCATTTTTTGGAGAGTTTTGATTTTTTGGTGGAGAGTTTTGGCTGTGGCTGATTTTGGAGTTGGAGAGATTGAAACCACCATTGTTGAAGGCTTCAAACTTGGGGAGAAAACACCAGGTTCATTCTTTTCTTTCTTCTCTTTTCTTGTTTCATTTTGGGAAAGCTTTAAATCTAGAAATGTTGTTTTAGATTCAAGAAAAAATCCATGAAAAAATGCATTCAAACTTGCAAACTGTGGTTAGATTTGAGAAAGAAAACCAAAACAAGAATTTACACAATGGAAATAGGAAGAAAACCAAAAGAAAATCTCCATTTCAAACTAAATCTTTAAACTCTTTTGTTGCTTGAGTAAATTTATTTTTGTTCTTGCAAATTTGTTGTTCATTTGCACAATATCACTATAAATGGAAAATCTGGGTATATATTTGTAAATATACCTATGCATATGAATACACAAATATATTTACAAATATATATTGTGTTCTTTTTAAAAAAATTGTTTCAAAAATTTAGGGTTTTAGAAAAATGCACAGTGTTTTCGTAGTTTAAAAAAATATATTTTTTTTATGCAAAAACAAATATATATATATGCGGTGGAGAGGGGAGGGTCGAAGCCCTGCTAACCCCTCCATGGTGCCCATGAAGGGTGCTACTTCCACAAGTTCCCACGAGAGGTGTTGTGTAAGCAGCGCCGCTGCCTTCATAGGCAGCGGCGCTGCTCACACAGCGTACCCCACGCGAGGTCTGTGTGGCAGTGCCTCTCCCTTTTGGGAGGGGCTACGCCCAACGAAAAGGACCTATGTTCTTTTTTTTATTATTTAAAATTTAAATTCGTCTTTTATTATTTTAATATTATTTATATTATATAATAATATATATTATATATAATATATATTATATATAATATATATATGTTATATGTATATATATATAATATTATTTTAATATTTAAATAATTTTATTTTTTTGTATAATAATTTATTTATGTACATATATATATTATATATATACTTATGTATATATATCATATACATTTAGTATGTATATGTATATATACAATGCATATATATATCATATATATACCAATATATTTTAAATAAATTATTTAGTTGGCTAAACTATTTTAATATCAATGAGATTTAATTATTTAAATATATAAATATATAATAGTATATACATTGAGTATATATTATGCATATATATTTAGTGTATATTGTATTTTTGTATAGATGAGTTTCAGTTGATTAATTAATTTGGAGTAGAGATAATGATTGATTTATTTTAATCAGATGTTTTATTTATTAAAATATTTTGATTATGAATATAATTGTTAAACTTAGAGTTAATGAATGATTCATTTTAGTCAAATGACTTCATTTATTAAAATGTTTTTTTTATGGAATTTGATTGTGAAACATAGATTAAATGATTGGTTTTTAATATTTCAATGTCATGAAAATAAATTGGTGTATTTGATTGGATAAATGCAAGTAATGAAAATTGTGATGGACTGGATTTAGGAAATCCTAACTTTAGCTTATTTAATTTCTTGAAGTACTTTTAGTGTTGAATTGTTCTTTCTCGAGGTTCTTGAAATAGAGTTAATGTTTTGAAGTCTTCCAGATAGAGGTTCGTTTATTGGTTTGGGTTGTCATTTTGGTAGTCAACCTTTGGATTCTTTGGGTAGTGTGTCAAATATTATCCAACTTTAACCCAGTTATTGAGAATGGGATGTGTGGACTTGAGGTCTTGTATAGGAGTCATTCTTCTTAGGTCGCACTTGTGTACCCTTGAGTGTGGATTTACTCCACGAATTGTCTTAGAGGAGTGGCTTGCAATGGGGGTTGACACAAAAAGTGGTGTTAGGGAAACTCTTTGCAAGTTGGTTAATTTAGTGATAACTTAATAAAATTTTAGAAGCTTAGGTTGCATCAAACATTAAACAAGATTAATTCTTCCTTGCTCATGGACCCAAGGGCTTGTATAGACTTGGGATGAGACAAGAAGGCATAGAATGGCAAGGTCATCTATCTTGTCTTCACGAGAGGTATTTGATTCTGCATGAGTGAGCATGGGTGTCGAGATTTTGGTAGAGGCCACCAGGATAACCCATGGTGGGGGTCGGAGCCTAGGAAGATTCTTAGAGAATATCCCTTGACGAGCTTTGCAATGACACTCTTTCTAAGTCAACAGTTTGTATTTGGTCTTTGCGACATTCTCGATCTATTTTATGTCTGGAAGCAATGTGACTTATTTCAGTGGTGTGAGAGTCATACTAGAGTTGTTCATATGACCGTTCAGTTCATGTGATGTGGTACTTGTATTTATTCTGTATCAGTTTTGTGTAGCCTATGTTTAGAGGTAGAAGGTCTTGCCTAGGAATCCTTGTTACTATCTCCTAGCACGGGGGGTGACCCTTCGGGTATCACATGGTTGGGTGGAATGTGCACCTTAATCCGTTGGGTCAGCTTTTGTTTGTATGGATGAGACTTCTAGTTGTGGAGCTCGTGGGATCCAGTTCTTCATACTTTATTCTTTCAGTTATTAATGTAATTTTATACCCCTCTTTGTATCGAGGTGGAAGATGTAATTGTAATTCTTATATTTTTGAAGTATCTCATTTGGGGAATGAGTGTTGTAACCATATTGTAAAGTAGATTATTGGAATCACATGGAATTCTTATGTCTCTGATTTAATTTTTATCATGTATGGAATGTATGTGCAATTAATTGTTAAACAATTATATGTAATGGTTTTAATTCATGTTTCTTGTTGGGTTGAAGTAAAATTTGTCTCGTAACCTTAGGGAATGTTGGAAATACGTAGTGAACTTACCTGTTAATTATACTTAAACAAAAAAAAATTATTGCGTTTGATTAGTAAATTACAACTTTCCCTAGGGTTGAGTGGCAGGGTGTTACATGGAATTAAAAAGAAATGGAATATTGGTTGGATCATTGTGTGAAGACTAAACATAAGTTAATAGCACCTCAAGAAGATGATGATGGTTATCATTATCCTATAGATACAGTGATCCCCTTAAGAAATGTTTGGGAGCTTATTTGATGATGGTTATCATGTTTTCCGATAGGATTAGTGGTGGTTTCTAGTACTTGGCTATGAAAATACTTGATAAAGAAGAATGATCCACTTGATTTGAAGATTGTGAAACACATAAAAAGATTATACACTATTTACATTTGGTGGTGAAAACAAATATAAAACTAGATTGGTATCATGGAAGACCAAAAAATAAAGTGATACAGACAATTTCTAAGGAAAAGAATGAGACAATCATAAATGTGTTGCAAAAAATAGAGGATGCAGATGGTATAATGGAATAAGTAAATACAGACCGTGAATATAGTTTTATTTTTATATTGTCCTTTTAAATAGATTAAATTCATGTTCTAATATTGCTCAAGTGTGTTATTAGTTGAAATTTATTTAATTTATCCTTTTGTAGATCCTTAAGCCATCATCACAAAAGGGAGAGTCCATGTAGATTCAACCTAGACAACATGGAATAGTTGGTAAAAATAGGTAATTATTAGTTAAGGGTATGTGTAGGATCACGATGGGCCAAAAAGTGGCGATATGATCCATGGTATGTGTAGGGTATGTGGCTAATGAAATTTTCTTTTATCAAAAATAGATGAAACAAAAAGGGTTTTTAATGGAGATTCTTAGCTTTCCACCAATATAAATTATGCTTTACTTTGAATTTAATAAATAATTATCTTTCGTTTTCTATTTGAATTATGACTAAATTTCTAATTGATAGACTGATTGAAAAACATCTATAGCTTTCAAATGGTATCACATTTTTTGAAACTGAAACATGCTTTACATTCTATGCTTCACATACTATACGATTAAAAAAAATGAATTTTATAAAGTTTTGACCAAGTTAATGTGGTTAGATATACGAGTTTTTATATTTTTAAAAATTTGTAATAAAAAAATAATAATTAATTATTTAGTTGGAAACAAATTACAATAAAATATGCATCACATCCAGACATGAGTCCTCTACTTATATTTAAAATTGTATAAAAAATATTATCATTTTATTATTGTTAGGGTCGTTAGACAGAGTACAGCTACTTATTTTTTTCCCTAAAATTTAAGTACTACTGCATTGAAATTTCAAGTTTTCACCAAATAGATTTTTATTTTTTTAAAATAAACCTAGTAGTTTAGAAACTACATTCAATTTGCTATAGATTCTATTATTACATTTTTTTAAAATAATATAGATAACTTATTCAAATTTTTATGTCAAGTTGTCTAACTCTAATTTTCCTATTTTTCCATGATGATCCTGCACATACCCTTAAATTACATTTAAATAGATGTTTTGATTATATATTGATCTTGCTTGTACATTAATAGTTAAAATTGATTTATTATCATTCTTTGTATCCTTAATCCATCAAGACATTGATCTCATACTTTGAAACAAAATGGATAGGATTTAGATGCAACCTACACCCATGTATGAAATACTTTTAAATACAGGTACTTGAGCTATGTACATATAGATAGTTTTATGTAAATTAAAATATGTGTGCATTGATGATTTCATTGATATTTCTTATACCATTTTGATATCAAGTGGCGTGAAGAGCTACTACATTCCAGGCATAAGTTTCAAATGTTATTGAGATGGTATAGTAAAATTTTGTAAACATTAGTTTGAGTTGACATATATGTACATGCATACTTACACAATTAAACACTTTGTACAAATTACAAACACATGTACATACACAATTATACTCGATGTACTTTTATTAGGACATATCCTAAATATTATACTTAATTATATCATTTGTTATGATGAGCCACCCTAAAGTGTAATACTTGTTTATATCACTTACTATTTATACTTAATTATACTCCTCTTTATCCCCTTAAGACATCCTATTAGGACCCCTTAAGACATCCTATTAAGAAATGAATTAAATAAACATTGAGACTTTAAATTGTATAGAATGTGATTGTTATGATGAATCATCCTAAATTCTAAGTTAATTATATCAATTATGAGACATACAATTTTGAAGAATTTCAGCCCCTTAAGATGTCCATAGGTGAAGATGTTTGCTATTATTCAAATTGTATTTTGAAATCATTTGGTTTAGGATGTTTCCAATTACATGGAAACTTGTAGATTAACTTAGTTATCTCTTTTGATAGAGGATGTGACTTCCATTCCAACATGAGATTAAGAGGACTTTTATGTTCTTAATTTTTCTCTAGAATTTTTCTCTAGCACTTTGCATGATTTGTAAATACATGATTAAATTTCAAAACTTTAGCCTATATTTGGATATTTAAGTTCTTTAATTTTATATTGTAAAAGAACTAGGAAATATGGTGTATACTTATAGAAATTTTTTTTTGGAAAAAATCATTGTATTTTGATTGGTATTTATGTTTAGTTTATAGAATTTATTAATTCCTTTTTCTCTAATCTTGCATGGTATTGTTTATTTCTTAAAATTTCATCCTTTGTGGTATATAAACAGATCTATTTTGTTTGTAGATTATGATTTATTTTCTTATTTTATTAGACCTAACATGTGTATTAGGACCCCTTAAGGCATCCTATTAGGACCCCTTAAGACATCCTATTAGGATGTGAATTAAATAAGTTCAATGATTAATTATCACTAATTACTGAATGTATATCATGTATGGATCACTAAATTTGTACAAAGTACAAATATTAAAATGACCTAGTAATTGTAACTTTAATTTCATATTTATATTTAATTTCACATTAATGTCCTATATTAATGTCTTCACTATGAATTTTTTGAAAAGTACAAATATGTCCTATCACTTATATATTAAAATTTTACATAAAATGCATAAATGTACATGTGTAAATTAAAATTAAACAATAATAAATTCCATTATTTACAATATATTAAGTGTAAGAAACCAATATATTAAGTGCATGACATAAAGTCCATCAAAGTACAACCCATGAAATAAATTCCATGAAACAATATATTAAGTCCATGAGAAACCAAATATGCAGTCCATGAAATAATCAAATATAACCCATAAAATCATGTTTAGCTCATGTATCATCTCTATAATCAAGAGACCTCTTCACACCATGCAGAGTATGTGGATGGCCTAAAAAACTTTGTACAAGAAAAAGATGAAATCAGATCATACATAAGACGATTAAAAATTATTTAATGACAATTTAATCTATAATTCATCATAAAATAGCATGGGAAAAAGAGGGTTCAATAGGTTGGAAGGTGGTTACCTCCTCCAAATGTATTTTTAAAGATTAATACTGATGGTTCTACTAGGGGAAATCCTAGGCCTGCTGGAATTGGTGGGGTTGGCACGGACTCAGATGGGTTGGTGATTTTTTTGTTCTCTATACATGAGGGGGTGAAGACTGTTAACTTCATGGAGGGTCTGGTGATTCTTCATGCTATTGAGAGGGCCCTTGCTTGGGCTGGAGAAAGGTTATATGTGAAGATGATTCATAGATTTTGATTAATCTCTTGAATGAATGAAGGATATCTGATATAAATTGGCAGTTGGCTTTGGTGGTTTAGCGGATTCTTCAGGTTAGTTCTCGGATGGAGGAGGCATCCTTTGTTCACATCCTGAGGGAGTGGAATCGTGTTGCTGACTGCTTGGCCAAATGGGCCTCTGAGGATGATAGTGGTTGGAAGATTGAGGATTGGGATCAGGTTAACCCTGAGCTGCATCTAGATTTGGACCAGTTCTTGGAGGAGGATAGGAGGATACATGGGGATAGTTGATGTTGTTTTATGATGTGGGTTTTTTTCCTTGTTTTCTAGGGCTGGGTCCCTTGGTTATTATTGTAATGCTCTTTTCTGATTTCTAATAAAGTTTTTACCCCTTTGTTTTCATTAAAAAAATAATAATTCATCATAAAATTAAATTACCATCATATCTAGCTTTAAATACTCTAGTGCACCTAGACCAACCTCTAAATTCTCCAAATCAATCTACATACACAAGAGAAAGAAAGTTGAAATTATATGTAAGTCTATAATTAAAAATTATTTAATTCAATTTAATTTATAACTTATCATATTTAAATTTTACCATAAGATGTTGTACATCCTCTACTATAGGACCTATTTGTACATACTCAACTATAAGATGTGTCTCATGCTATAAAATAAAAAGAATTTAACATGTGTGAGCTATATATATATATATATATATATTCAATTTTAAATTTAATTAAAGTTATTCACAATGTATAATTTATAATTGAGTTTAAAATATAATAAAAATTTTAAATTACCATGATATCTGCAGCCCACTCTACATGTCCTCATAGAAGTGTAACTATGACTAAGTCATGGTAGAAAGTTGCACTAACAACGTCTTGCAAGATCAAATTTAAAGCATGTATACTTGAATTAGGTTAAAATATATATTCAAGTTTTCACATTTTGTGTAGAAACCTTTTTAAACAACCTAAAATTTAGAGGTCTCACAAGTAGCTGCAACATCTAATGTTTGTCTAGTGCCCATTCTCATTGTCATATCAACCTAGAAATACATATAGACATTTAATGCTTATAATATTTACAAGTGTACATGCACATTTGGTATATAATGAATTCAAAAGTCATAATTGTAACTATAGTAATGTAACTTGTTTAATGATTTACAATATAAATGTACCTTCCCTTGATATGTGATGCTCAATAGTGGAGGAGTGCTCGACAACCCCTTGAGTGGAATCGACATGGAAGTCGATTGACTCCCTTGAACCAACATAAATATTTAAAACATATGTTCATGATTGAATTATAAATTTAAAATTCAAGTTAAAAATTATTTCATATTTAATTTAAAAAATTGAAATCAAAATACCACATAAGGGTTACCAACTAGGACTGGTGTTGACATATGTACTCATAGTGCAGATGATTCCCCTATCGTTAGTGTCCTTTGTACACCAAACAATTTGATTGTTAAAATGTATTGAAATTTATTTTTTGATATATATGTTCATTAAAATTATTATAAATTCAACATGTACATGCATATTTATACCTATGTTGCACTGTCCTTAGGGTGATACTCTATAGTAATAAATTATATGAATGAACTGAGGCAACCAGATGATCCACCAAAATCTCCACATCCACTCAAATTGGGTGTGGCCTGATTAGGTACGTAGCATAGCTAATGGAAACTAGTAGATACATGTGATGTCAACACTCATGGAGTGGTACTAGGACAAACTCCATAGAACACTCCTCCATCATCACTGTCTCTATGTTCCCTAGTTGCTATCACAAAAGCATGTTGATCAAGGTCTCATGTGAGTGTAATGAGGGATCCTAATGTCGATAGCACTACACGTTGATGCACAGGTGTGAGAATGGAAAGACCAAGAGGAGAAACAAGGGGTTGCACATGCACAGAGCATTGGGGATCAATACTTTCCCTAACCTCTATTGTGGCATGGTGCCACCAACACCCTAAAATGATTTAAAATCAAACTAATTAGGATTTTTCCCCATAACAAACTCTACATATAGTTTCCTTAAAAAATATAATGGGACCTCCAAAGTAGCTTGTGGTGGATTTTCAAATACCATATACCATTGATCCCAAAAATGTGCACTCATATGTGGTTGTATATGTCACCTCATGGATATTCTAGATTTAGTGATAGGAATGGGTTGCTAAGTATTAGTGTCGATAAAATAAGTGACTAGATGGGATTTTGTTATTTTTAGGTCTAAAATTTGTTTATATGAGAGACCATCTACATAAAATCATCTGATCTCCTCTCTATGTCATCAATTCCTATCTAAGTCAAAATCAATAGTCCTAATAGCATCAACAATGTTTTGTATCACATATGCAAAATGTCTCACATGTGGTGGAATCAATGCTTCATTTTGCATAAAATTAATTTTGTTTTGAATGGATGCAACATGTTCATTGATACATGCTCGCAAGTGAGCCTCATTTGATCTAGTGGGTGGTGGAGGTGTGATATGAGGTGGAGGGGGTGGAGGGGGAGCTCAGAGGTGGAGGTTTTTTGGGGTGGTGGATTGATGATATCATCAATGCAAAATTGATCCATGATATTTATATATAAGTGTTCACCTACATTAAATTATACAAAATTAACATTCAAACTTACACAATTACAAGAAATAGTTAAATTTTAAACGTACATGCAAATTTGTTTAAATAGGATGTGCATATATATACATACACATACATATATTGATTGAACTTGAGCATGTGCATAAAAATTTCAAAATTTAAGATGTACATACATTTAAAATAAAAATTACAATACATAATGCATGCATACATCATTCAACTAAACTATGTGTACATACAAATTTCAAATTTTAAGATCTAGAACTATGTAATTTTAATACATGTACATACTAAAAAATAAACTTGAAACATTCTCAAGAAGCTCATCTATGTCTAACACATATAAATTACATTTTTCCAATATGAGAAATCATGATAGTAAATAGTCATAAAATATATACAATTATAAATTCATCATTATAAGTTATTATATTCATAAATTCAACACTAAAAAATATCCATCCAACTAAATTCATAAATTCATCACTAGAAATATCCATCCAACCAAATTCATAAATTCATCACTAAAAATATCCATACAATCAAATTCATAAATTCATCACTAAAAATATTCATCCAACCAAATTCACAAATTCATCACACAAAATATCCAGTGAACCAAACTCATAACTATAAGATCATTGTCTTAATTTATAAAGTGTTGTGGCTCTCTATTGCATCTCTTCATTTCTTTGTTTTTTCCTTTTCAAAATCAAACTTTCTCCTCTCCTCTAGACATCATCAATGCTCATCTAATACCATATCCATAGCCCTAACAACATCAACAACATTTTGCATCCTAGATGCAAAAAGCCTCAAAGGTGGTGTGATACATTATTCATTTTGAATAATGTTTATGTCATCCTAAATGGTTCTAACATCGACATTGATTTGTGCTTGCAAGCGAGCACCATCAATTTCAAATGGTGGAGATGGAGGGTGTGGAGGTGGATTACAAATTTATCCATGATCCTAATGTTGATATAAGTGAACCTACATTATATTTGTAATTTCAAAATTTAAGATACATGTTTAGGAAATACCCTTAAACCATTAAATATAAATGGCCTAATTGAATACAAATGATAAAATGTGTAAGCCTCAATTATGTCTAAGGAATGTTACCTGAATGAAAAAATAATTAACTATTAATATAGGATGGATTAAGGGGATTAAGGGAATAAAATTTGGTGAAGTTTTGTAAGGAAACCAAATTTCATTAAGGTCCTAGGAAAAAATGAATGCTTTAGGGTTTATGGTTTAGAGTTTAGGGTTTAGGGTTTAGGGTAATAGGATGGCTTAAGGGGATCTATGTAGTAAATTCCTAAGGCAAAATTACATGGCTTAAGTGAATAAAATTTGGTGAATTTTCCCAAGGAAACCAAATTTCATTAAGGTCCTAGGACAAAATGATGGCTTTAGGGATTAGGGTTTAGAGTTTAGAGTTTAGGGTTTAGGGTAATAGGATGACTTAAGGGGATCTATGTAGGAAGGTCCTACGACAAAATGACATTGCTAAAGGGAATAAAATTTGGTGGAGTTTCCCGAGGAAACTAAATTTCATTTTAAGTTCCTAGGACAAAATGAACTCTTTAGGGTTTAGGGTGAAGTTTGGGTGGCCCTTGGAATAATAGACTTGAAAGTTAGTGAACAACATTTTCTCATGGAATAATTGATTGAGATAGTTCATGTTTTGACTCACCAATCTCTCATGAAATATCACTCACATTATAATCTTGCAAGATCTTATTATTGTTAAATTTGGTTTCCTTGGGAAACTTCACCAAATTTCAAGAGCTTATTTGATTCCCTTAAGAAATGTCATGCTAGGACCCCTTAAGACATTAGTTTACAATTTAGGGTGATAGGATGGATTAATGGGATATATGTAGTAAGGTCCTAGGAAAAAATGGCATGGATTAAGTGAATAAAATTTGGTGAAGTATCCCAAGGAAACCAAATTTCATTAAGGTCCTAGGACAAAATGATGGATTTAGGTATTAGGGTTTAGATTTTAGAGTTTAGGGTTTAGGGTAATAGGATGTCTTAAGGGGATCTATGTAGTAAGGTCCTAGAACAAAATGAAATCACTTAAGGGAATAAAATTTGGTGGAGTTGCCCAAGGTAACGAAATTTCATTTTAAGCTCCTAGGATAAAATGAATTCTTTAGGGTTTAGGGTTTATGGTTTAGGTTCTAGGGTTTAAGGTTTAAGGTGAAGTTTGGGTGGCCCTTGAAATAATGGACTTGCAAGTTAGTGAACAACATTTTCTTGTGGAATAGTTGATTGAGATAGCTCTTGTTTTGATTGACCAACCTCTCATGAAATCTCATTCATATTATAATATTGCAAGATCTTATTATTGTTAAATTTGGTTGCCTTGGGCAACTTCACCAAATTTTGAGAAGTTATTTGATCCCCTTAAGAAATGTCATATTAGGACTGCTTAATACATCATTTTATAGTTTAGGGTGATAGGATGGCTTAAGGGGGTCTATGCAATAAGGTTATAGGACAAAATGACATGGCTTAAGTGAATAAAATTTGGTGAAGTTTCCCAAGGCAACCAAATTTCATTAAGGTCCTAGGAAAAAAATGATGGCTTTAGGGTTTAGGGTTTAGAGTTTAGAGTTTAGGGTTTAGGGTAATAGGATGGCTTAAGGTGATCTATGTAGCAAGGTCCTAGGAAAAAATGGTATGTCTTAAGGGAATAAAAACTAGTAGAGTTTCCCAAGGAAACCAAATTTCACTTTAAGGTCTTAAGACAAAATGAATGCTTTAGGGTTTAGGGTTTAGAGTTTAGAGTTGAGGGTTCAGGGTTTAGGGTGAAGTTTGGGTGGCCCTTGGAATAATGGACTTGCAAGTTAGTGAAGAACATTTTCTTGTGGAATAGTTGATTTGGATAGCTCTTTTCTTTATTGGCCAACCTCTCATGAAATCTCATTCATATTATAATCTTGCATGATCTTATTATTTTTAAATTTGGTTTCCTTGGTCAACGTCACCAAATCTTGAGAAATTATTTGATCCCCTTTAGAAATGTCATATTAGGACCCCTTAAGACATTGGTTTAGGGTTTAGGGTAATAGGATGACAAGTAAGGGGGTTAATATTTTTTATTCATCACATATGCAAGAACATTAGTTTGTTAATATTTTTGATTTTATGAATAGATTGACTATTTTGTAATAGAAACATATAATTATGTATTATTAAGATTGAGTTTGATGTATAATTTAACTTGATATTTTAAAATTGAATATAATATTATTTTATTTAACATGTTTTTCATTAATATTGATTGTGTGTGTGTGTGTGTATGAAGTTTAATATACTATGATAAAGTTGAATATTTCCCACTTAAATGAATTTTATGATATAAAATGTATAATAAAATTAGTTAATGTTGAATTTTCCCAAAGATCCAAAATCTTATTTTATTTTGGATTGTTTGTAATTGAAAGAACCTAAAAGAAAGAAAAGAAAAATATTTAGATTCTTTT